>PVJC01045889.1:0-13528 GCA_004026665.1 Murina feae
TTTTTGTAATTTCTCAGATCTTTGTTATCCTAACCCCCCAAATCTGCTAAGTTAGAAAATTCTGATGTCTCCAAGAGTATTTTTGGTTGGTATTTATAAAAGTAACCGATGGAAAGGCTTCCTATATTTGTGCTGTTCTGTTATTACCTTGTTATGTGTACAGGCCCTGACTTTTATAACCTTAGTATGTTAATGATCTCTCCACTTGGGATCCATTAAAAGATACATGAATACCTTCCCAGATTTTTCTGAATTATTAATATCACCAGCACTGCAAACAGTTGTTGCCATCAGCATCACACATTTATGAAGCACGTGCCTGTTTCTGTTAGATGCTGTACAAAGTGAGTTAAAGAGAACTGACCCCGCAATGTACAAAAGTCAGTTTTGTACAGCAAACTGTGAATGACATGGCAAAAATGTAATGGGGAAAAAAACACTTGTGAAGAATAAAATAATCATTATATGTGAAAGAAAGGAAATTGATTTTTATGTGACAGTAGAGGTTGGAACCTTGAAAGAGACTTCATTAACCTAAAATCCATCTTCAAAGATGTTTGGAAGAAAGTATTTTGGACTGGGAAGACACTGAGTAGCTTGATAAATAATGGAGGGCAAGGATGGAGAAGTCTGCAGAATAAAGCGGAGGAGGGAAGTTTAAGGTCATGTCAATCAAATATTATTAATCAGGAGTTCCTAATAGAATGACAGGCATTAGCTACTTGATTCTTAAATTATTATTCTTGAAAGATTAAGCAGAAATTTTCACCTTTTCTGACCTTGTTGAAATGCCAAAAAGAAACACACAGCTACATATAAATAGACAACCAAACAGAGAAGCATTCCTTTTGTTGTGGTTAATCCTCACCCGAGGATGTTCTTCCATTGATTTTTAGAGAGAGGGGGAGAGACACATTGATTGAGTGCCTCTGGCACTCGCCCTGACTGGGTCTGATGATGGAGCCTGCAACCAAGGTACAGGCCTTGACCAGAACAGAACCCATGACCCTTCAGTTCACAGGCTGACACTCTATCCACTGAGAAAACCAGCTAGGCCTTTTTTTTTAATTTCCAGTAAAATATTCAATACCTAATATAATGGGGAACAACAAGTAAAAACGCTTTATCCCATTTCATAGTTTCTCTGGCACTATCAAAGGAGAATGACTGTATTAGTTTTGACAGAAAATTAAAGTATTGATGAAACCCATAGTTAACTAATAGATTTAAGATCACATCACAGAAAATTATAAGATTTGTCTTTCTGTAAATCCAGGAAAAATGAAGTGCCATACTTGTTTTCATCATATTCTATCCTAGTGGGAAAACATGCATAGACTGATGGTGTGTGGTTTCTAGGGTTTGTGTGTTCAATGCGGTTCTCTTTACTGATTGGAACAAGCATTGTACCACAAGATGAGCCTAATTTCATCCTCAATATTTCCAACCTATTGAAATTTGACATAAAATCTTAGCTTCCCAGAGAGGAATGAAAGCAAATATTTCACACAATTACTTAAGACAGCATTTAAGGAAACTGGAATCATGAATATGTCAAGGTGCAATTCACTGAAAATTTATCCTCACAGGCAAGTGTTCAATTACAAGTGCAATGAGATTGGAAATGATCTTTTCTTCTATAAACCTTACACCTGGAAGACAGTACATCTGTTGAATATGCTGTATTTGTAAAATTTTGATTTGTACCTGAATTTAACAGCAGTTGTATACAGTATTATTGATATTTTCCCCAAAAGTTGAATAATCACAATGAATAAATCTCTCACTTGTCTCAATTAGGCCTGTCATTACTCAAGTATACTAATTATTGTTAGATTACCTTATGGCTAAAAACATTTAAACATTTGAGATATAAGTATTTTACATTTAATTTGAATAATAAAAAAATTAATGATAAATTTGGAATTTGATTCATTATTCCTTTACCCACAAACATTTTTTTCTGTGCTCATTATAAAGAAAATTGTCACTTATTTGGTTATTACTTAAATAAGTAGGGAATGACCAATATGAATATTGATATTGCTGATAAGGATATTAAGTGCTTAGCTCTGTGAAATTACTGTGTTATATTGTTTCTAGTGACATACCAAATGCTACTTCCTTTCCCCAACCTCTTATCATAACAATTTTATATATCCCAAGTCTCCTATGTTTATATTTATTTGGGAAAATACATATTCTTCTCAAAATGCAAAATACTAATTACAGATCACATACCCATAGACAAATTACTGAGATTGCTAAACATTCTTAATGAGGCAGTTTGCTTACATGCGCCTGATTCTGGAAGCCTAAAATCCTTAGATTGTTCCATTTTACTTTAGTACCATTTTAACCCCTAGGAGCTCTTATACAATGGAAAGTTCTCTTCAGAAGGGCTCCAGGTTAGTTCTTTTCTTATATTCACTCCACAAAAAGTGCAGATCATGGAGAAGGTGAAACAGAGAATTAATGGCAGCACCTAAATGTTGCTTTAATTTACTACCATGGTCAATGTCCTGGTGAATTGGTAGAAGCATATAAATGGAAAACAGGTCAAACATTGTTTTCACAATTGTTACATTTCACAACAATAAAATGGGATGACTGGGTAGTCCATTATGCTGGCCACTGCAAGTAGACAAAGGAATGTACTATAAAATGTAAAATTTACATTAAATGTGAATATATTTCTTTGTTGATTAGTCTGGGCAATGAGTTTTATTATTATTTCTTTGCCTTTCTATAAAGTTAAAAATAATTTTTGAATTCATATGTTCAGAGCCATGATCAAGCATGTAAAATTACCAACTATGAAAATTTAACATCCTTATCATGTCTCCATAGGTAACAGCCACAGGTGTTGTCAACATCAGGTGTGTTTAAGTATTTTAGACAATTAGACACCAGTTTTGCCCTCTAGGAGCTAAACAGCATTGACAGCACCCAGTTTTCAATGATAAATTGTGAAAAATTGGACTGAAAAGGCTGAGGAAAGTCATGAACTGTGTGGGTCTCACAGATGTATATAGAGAATTATATATAGAATTCAGAGAGTCATTCTGAACAAAAGACAACTGGGAAAGCCAGAAGAATACTAGGCAACAATGTAAATATCTGATCAAGCATTTCGATCATGGGTCTTAGGGAGCAAGTGGAAAAATCACTGAAAGGGAAACCAGCTTTGCCTCATTTCCATCGCTAACTGTCCCAGGTTCCTTGTCTAGATGGAATGGGCTGCAAAATAGATATAGATGGCCGGGTTACAGTTAACATACCTCTAGAACATTCATGATATGCATCCTAAAGGAGCTTATATTTCCTCCTTGCCTATACAGATCACAAGAAAAAATGCCTATATCAAAAGCACTTACTTCCAGATCATCAGGAAAGACTGGAAGACAGGAAGACTGACTCTAGGTCAAATCAAACTAAGAGGCTAGAATAATTCAAAGGAAATATCAGCCATGGGAAAAACAACAGGCTGATCTCTGGCACTTCATCTGGTAAGAAAGAAAAACACTGAGTAATACTAGTAGATACTAGTATAACTTAGAGAAGCTGGATGGCTGACAAGGATTCCGGCAAAGGCACTAAGTTCAGTAACCTTCCCTCCCAGACACCATTCTTTTGTTCAATTTCACTTAGTATGTGAGACCCCTGAATCCTATCCTATGAACCACACTGCTTGGTTTAAGGGTACAAACAGTAAATAAGCTGGAAAAATTACAATCACCCCATCAAAATTTTCAAGCTGGAACCAAGACAAGGAAAGTACTCTTTCTTATGAGAAGTTGGAAATATGTGAGTCCAATGCTGGCCAAAGTCACTCAAACTGATACCATGGTAACTACTTAGTTATTAATAATAGAAAAGGAGTAAAGGGAAACCAGACAGTATAGGCCTGTCATTTGAGAAGCTTCGCAAGGAAGCTGCAATCCTGCACTCTCCAGGGATCCACTGGCCCATCCTCTGCTGATCACTGGGGGCAGGGGTCCAACAAAGGGGAGACAGATACATGCACAGTAAAGTTGGGGTGACTAGGGAAAGTGCCTGTCAGTCACATCTAGGGACAGAGATGGTGAGCGAGAACGGACAGGGCCACTCCAAACATGTGATAATTTTGGGATGCAAAATGCCCCAAGCAAAGGAATTCACTCTCTTGGCTCTGTTTTGATGTGCCTGGCTCATGGCTCTCATTCCTGATTCCTTTAAGTTGCCCACATTTCCTCCATAGCCATGTGGCCCTGCAGACCCCACATGCAATAGACTGATGGACTGCAGTGGGGAACGCAAGTTAAAAGAGCCTGATACTGGATTGGACACTGCTCCAAAATGGAACAGAGACTCTGGACACTGGCTCTGCTAAAGCACCAGCTACACTTCTAAAGTGGGACTGGGGGAGAGAGGACCTAGGAAACTCGGGGATGTAATCGCACAGAAATAAAAATCATTTGGCCTCCATGTGAGTCTCAGAAAATTATTTACTTCTGGATATCACAAGAATTCCATTTCAATAAGCAACAGGTGGCGGTGAGGACCATTCCTCATCGGGAATAAAACTATTTGGAATAATCCACGTATATAATAGAAGAGCTTCCACTTTGAAGGTGAAAATGTTCAAGTGTTTGTTTAGTTTCTCTCAACTGTTCCTGTCCATGTTGTCTTATTATCCAATACTTATATTTTTCTTAGCTGAATTTGTCTATTTATTTATTTTCCCCAATGTTATGAAAATTGTCTTTCCTTAGTTATATAAGGATCTGAGATTCTAAACCTAATCAGTTAGAGCTCATATGCTCAATGGTTTCTTTTTTTAAAATATGCTTTTTTCTTGATTTTAGACAAAGGAAAAGAGAGGGACAGAGAGCTAGAAGCATCAATGATGAGAGAGAATTATTGATAGGCTGCCTCCTACACTCTCCTTCTGGGGATTAGGACTGAAACGAGGACATGCACTATGACCTCTTGATTCATGGGTCAATACTCAACCACTGAGCCACACCTGCTGGGTGCTCAATAGTTTCTATGAATGAGAAATTCCTCCCCTGCTTACATTTTGGGGTAATACTCTGATTCAAATAAGCTTCCATTGTTGCTTTTCATATAACAATTTTTATATTTTGAATATTTAAATAGGTAGTCTGAAAATTAAAAGTGGAAACAAGAATTAATATTTCCAAAAGTTACTTACAAGAAAAATCCAAACTTTTAAGTTCAATGATCATCATTTACAAGTCAGATGAACCTTATAAAAATAAGATTTTACTTATAAAATTAAGTACATTTGCTTGAAACATTTTTTGTGTCCATCATTTTCATGATACTAACACCATTTTAAAGAGTTTTTGATTACTTGTCCCCATTCTCAGAAGTCCTAGATCAGTAAATTTCCACTAGAGGTCTTCCCTAATTCAGCATAGAGTTCCATTTTCATTCTCTTAATAGGATTAACTGTTTCTAACTGAACGATCTTCCCTATAATTTGATTCCTTACACATTCTCTCTACCCCCAAAAACTAAACTCACATTCTCTCTGGCCCCTAAAGCTGAACTCTCTCTTCTTCACTCCCACAGGCCCCCTCCTTGCAACATTTTTCTGGGCTAACTGAACAGCAATCAATGACTTTGTCCAGCAGTCTTCCCACATGAGAAATACTGTTTTCTTCATTCACTCTATAGATTTATAATTTTACATTGCTGAATATTGTATGACTTTCTATTTTTTAATTTGTTTTTTTTTATACTAGAAATCTGAAGGTAAAATAGAACCAAAATTAAGGTTATATAATGGAAAATTAATTATCTCACAAATGTCTCTAGAAAATATAGAAGGAAGATTTGGAGAATATGGAATATAGAACATTTTCATTCATTTTTTTAAAATTGTGACTTTTTGTTTTGTTTTTTTAACTTTGGGAGCAAAAGATAGTTCCCCAAAATTATTCCAACTAGTCAATCCTCAGCTATTTATGCTGACCTGCCTTTCCCAAGGAAACCCCAATAAAAGGCTCCTTTCCACCTTCCCTCTGCCCCACACCATCCTAGTGTGTTCTTTCCCAGGCACCATGTCTCTACGACCAGTGAAAACAACAAGCTCTGTTCCCCTGCGCCTCTCCTTTGCCTCCTCTTATACCCATACCTACACCTCACTATCATCTCATAAAGAACACAAAACGCTTATCATTCTGAATTTGGGAGACATTGCTCAGCTAGGAGCCATGATAACTCTTACTGTGATCTAATGGCCTACAATTTCCCAATTTCTTTCTCATTACTTTTCTGTCTATTACTAGTAAATGGGGTTGCTTGTAAATGAAAGCTTGTTGCAGAGGTTATTTTTGAGGCAAACTAATTTTAAGTCCTTGGAATATCTTCTACATAATGAATTTTTTGAACATTTCAGAATATCATACAAAGCCAGCGCAGCAATGCATCAGAAAAGGATGCCAAATCACAACCTGGAGAGATGTTCCATCAAGGAAAACCACTCACAAAAAGTAGCTGTTGAAACTATATACTGTATCATTTTTCAGCATGATTTTTAGATAACATATATTTTATTTGTTGACATATATGTCATGCTAACATTTTTCTCATTTACATTGTCTGCATGTATGTCATTTCTGGCCTGAAGAGCAATGGACAAACAAAATCTAAAGTACACATAATTTTTTTTTCAAGGAGGTCAGTAAACAGTGTTATTAATCTGATTCTTCCTCAGAAATAAATACTAAATTGTAATAATCATTCCCTTTCATTTTTTAAAGTAAATTTATTTGGGTGACATTGATGGTAAGATTGTACAGGTTTCAAGTATACATTCCTATGATACATGATCTGTATATTGCATTGTGTGTCCACCACCCAAAATTAAATCATCTTCCATCACCATATATTTGGCCCTTACTTTCTACTGACCCCTATCCCTTCTCTCTGGTAAATACCATACTGTATGTAGTCTATGTCTATGAGTTTCAGTTATACATCCCACAAATGAGTGAAATCCTGTGATTCCTAGTTTTTTCTGATTGGTTGATTTTGTGTAGCATAATTCTGAATATTAAATTAAGCTGGTGAGCCAAATTATTTTTTATCACAGTTTCATTAAGTAAAAATATCTATGAAGGTTCTCTGGATTTTTAAGTATTTCAAGTAAGTGGGTAATACTTTTAATACTAGAAGGACATTATTTGATAAGCAAGTGAAAACTTATTGTTTACATATATTATTGTCAAATTCCCCTTCAATTTGATGTATTTACATATCATATGTTCATATTTCATAGGGCTACCTCATTTTTGCTTTATTGTGTAAATAATGATTTTATATTAATCCATCTTTAAAATAAATTGTAAAGTATTAAATTTTTACATAACATTAAAATTAACTCCTACTTTCTTAGTCTGATGTGATTACTATACGTATTTTTACACTAACATAAGAGCTCCCTTATCAATATTACATTTTTAACTCAAATCAGTGGTCAATCACAGGACACCATTGATATATACAACATGTTTCCTAAACTAGAATTTTCTGGGTCAGGGAGAAGAAATTATGCACTGTGGAATCCTTATCCTAAGTCTACTATATCGCACCCCACCCTTCCACCCCTGATATTCAATTATTTATTTAACAAATTATCTGATTATTTTTAAAAGAAATACATATTGCCCTACAAATCATAAAAAGTCTAAGGAATTCTGAGATTACCCAGAGAAACATTTGAACCGATATTAGCAAAACAATTTTGAATGACTTTTCACCTGAAAAATGCAAATATTACTTCTAAGGGAGGTGATAACTGAATTAGTTGTCATCCATTATCCAAGTATAAAGCATTTCTTAGGTAGTAACTATACCTTGATTGCTAAATAATAAGTAGAAGAGCAAGAGCACACAATGGCAGTGTCTAGAGAGGTTTAAATCATGCCACTCTGGGGCTTGCCAGGCACAGGGCATTCAGCTTCCATCTGGCAGCCTTTCTTCTCCCTGACTTTTAGTCCTTGTAAAACACAAGGCAGACACACTACTTAACAAAAACAATTTGTGTCGCTCTTAATGAAGATCACAATGTTACTAGCTTTGTGTAGGAATTGGAATGCTACCCAAGTATAGAATATTTATGCAGAATTTGGAAATGGATATATCCATATGCATATTTATATGCAAAAAGGAGTTTTATGTTATATACTAGGTGCCCAGTGCATGAAATTAGTGCACTGGGGGGGGGGTGTTCCTCAGCCAAGCCTGCCCCCTCTCACATATTGGGAGCCCTCAGGGTGTGTCCTACTGACAGCTTAGGCCCACTCCCTGCTCCCTTGGGGAGCGGGCCTAAGTTGCAGTCTGGCCTCCCTTTGTGGGAGGCAATCAAGCTAATCAGGGGAAGCCACCAGCCCCAACACCCTGCTGCTGCAGCCACTGCCAGGCACCGCAGCCACCAAGGTATTTTCATCAACACGAACTGCAGTCCCTTTACCATGAAAAAAATTACAACTTTCTTTAAGCATTTTCAAGATGTGTCTTTCATAGAATATGACATTTCTTTCTTTTTTTTCTTATGCTCACCTGAGGATATGTTCCCATTGATTTTTAGAGAATGTGAAAGAGAAGGAAAAAAAAGAGAGAAACAACAAAGTAAGAGGAACACATCGATTGGTTTCCTCCTGCATATGCCCTGACCTGGGCCCCAGTCAGAGAGGAGCCTGCAACCTAGGTATATGCCCTTGGTCAGAACTGAACCCAGACCCTGCGGTTGGCAGGCTGAGACAATATCCACTGAGCCAAAACGGCTAGGACAGGATATGACATTTCTTAGCCCTCCAGCAGTGGATCTTCATTTTTTTTCTCCAGGAGTGTGGTGGAAAAACCCTAGATAGCCTTTTTAGATTCTTATTACCCAAGTTACTAAGAATATTACTAGTGGCATATAGCGAGCTTAGCCAATGAGTGGTAAGAAAAGCTGTTTCCTCTGTAGTTTCCTCTGTAGATCACCGGCTCCAACCCTGCCTCTCCAATCCCAGCTCCACCCCTGTCCAGGCCTGTAACTTCTGGCTGAGGATGGAGGCCTGGGCAGGGGACCCCCAGACCTCTCTGATCGTCGAGCCCAGACCCCAGTGACCACTGGCTCTGATCTTGCCCCCTGCCATCGCCAGATCTGCCCTTGTCCCACTGGCAGCCTCTGGCCAAGGCTGCAGGCCTGGGCAGGGGACCCCCAGACCCCTGCTTTGCTGACTCCATCGGTGTCCAGACCCCTGCAATCACAGGCTCCACTCCTACCCCTCTGATCACTGGCTCTGTGGAGCCCAGGCCCCTGCGATCTCCGGCCTTGCCCCTGTCCAAGCCTGAGGCCTCTGGTCCAGGCCTTATGCCTGGGTAGGGCACCCTCATACCCTCCAATCACCACCTCTGCCCCTGCCCCCTCCAATCATCGGCTCCACCCTTGCCCATGCGTGAGGCCTCTGGTGACGGCCTCTGGCCTGGGCAGGGGATGCCCAGGCCCCTCTGATTGCCTGTTCTGCCCCTCAGGCTCCCTGTCTCCCCCACCACCTGCCTGGCTAACAGGCCTGACCACTTCAGTGGTAAGGCTGAGCCTGACTGGGTGCTGCCATCTTGTGGCTATGGGCATGGCCATCTTTGTGATGGAGTGATGCCTAATTTGCATATTACTCTTTTATTAGATAGGATACCACACAAACATGTATGCATTGGGTGATACTATACTGTATACTATACACATATGTAAGATATGAATCATGTGGGAACACACTTAGCTTAATCGCTCATAGTATTAAGTATAGAAAATGTTCACAGTGTCTCATATAGTTGGGTCACAGCATAAAATTTAGCCATTTTGAAGATTAACCTATATTTTTTTGGAGACTCTTTGATGGCTTAAAATGCTTTGAGTAATCATAGGTGGTGTCATTTATTTAAGGAGAAATATGTTTTATCTTTTACAGAGATATCTGCTCAAATATTACTGGAAATAATTTAATTTCCAGTGATTTGAGGAAGGGTGGTGGCTTTAGTCTTTATGTTAATGCTTTCTTCATTTGATTATATCTTTTTGGGAGCAGTTTGTCTAAGACTAACTTAGTAGAAGGTTAAAACTTTTGTTACATCATTTGTGGTATGAATTTTTCCTGAAAATCCCAGTTCCCTGCCATTGATCTAAGTTTTTCCTCTTGCTTTTCTGAAATAAATAATTAAACTTTTGAGCTTATCAATTTCTTGGTCTGTCTGTAAATATAATAATACTAAAAATAAAAATAACTCATCATTAACTTTTGATATAAAACAAGTTCCATATGTTTTTTTATTCAGCCCTTTAAAAGGTTTTGTCTATATGCATCCACATGTTTCTACACTATCCTACTATATTAGTGCTCACACCAAACATTCAATCTCTCAAAAGTACAAATTGCCCCATTTTATCATATATATATATTTGGTTGCCTGTATTATTTCTGGGGCTGTGCTACAAATGGGAAGAAAAGAATAGTATTTGTTACTACATGAAAGATGGAAGGTCAACCAGCAGTGATTTTGTGTCAAGATGTTTTGCTCTAAACACTCAAAATAGAAAAGAGAAGGAAAAGGGTGGCCCCAAATCTGCCTACCATAGTATTTTCAATTTGACATGCTGACTCCCTTAAAACAAAACAAAAACTATAGGTTCTATTTTTGATTTTTAATAAATACTCCCCCCCATAAGTAAAACATTTAAAACTTGGCTATAACATTGGTCAGGTTTTTTTTTTTTTTTAAATGTCTAATTCTAGAGACAAAAATAGTATCTGGATCAAGTGGTCTAATCTCAAAGCACACAGGTGTCAGCTGAGGACTGTTAGAGTTGCCAGGATGGGACTGAATGGGCAAGATCCACTGGGGAAATGCCTATAAAGAAGGCAGAAACATCAGAGTGGATTCCTTATACTACACACATTGCATGTCTGAGCCCTGCATAAGATGACTGAGAGAATGGAGTAAGCTGGTAGAAGGATGCTTCACACCTTACAGATCTGAGAAAGTTTCCGCCAAGCTGACCAGGAGTCCTCTCATGAAAGTTTCCTAACAGAAGACTCCTGCAATAGGTTGGGGGAAGAACGGCCACAGTTAGTCCTTGGCTGTTGGTAAAACTGTGGCCATCGGGTAAAATCTGCGATACACCCAAATGTTGGCAGCTGGACCTCCATCAACCATGGTCCACAGTAGATTCTCTTGAGGAGGATGGCCGTGGAATGTCCCATACTAACGACTTCTCTCTCAAAGATCTTCATTTAAAAAAATTCTTCAAATCCCATTACAGTATGTATTGTAAAACCCCCTCTTCTGTGTAAGCTCACTCTAAATACTATCTGAGTTTGCGATATGGACCAGTCATTCCATGTATATTTTTATCTGGTTTTTATGTAAAACGCACACATTGTTCTATTGTCAAACAAATAGGAAGACACGTGTGCACCTGAGTACTGAGAATCTCAGATTAGTTTTCTAGAATATCACCTCAAGGAACTGTTCCATAGTAATGAAGCAAAAGAAAATTTATATTTTTTTTCCTCAGGACATCTTCAGTATTCTTATGGATAGCCCTTAATACTTTCCTCAACAGTTTATTCCACCCAATTATACTGCTATGTATCTTGCACTTTGTGTCCTATACAGCCACTGAGTTGAAGGCTTTTGCTCACAGCTAAATCATTTTTATAAATCCGGCCAAGGTTATTTTCACCAGAGCAGAGATAGATTAGGATCTCTTGGTCTCAACATTTTCCACACCAAGGTTAAGTAGTACAAGATGGAGGGGTTTTAGTCAAACGCTTTTGAGCAGCACACACACACAAGACCATATTTTTAAGGTGAGTTTTAGACCTGCCTCCAGAACAGTCTGCCGTCACCTGCAGGGAGGAGGAGACTCTTGGTCTAGGCATGAATCTAACTTTTCTTAACAAAATGTAAACTTTGAAAGTGCATGGCTTTTTAAAACCACATTTTCACTTATAACTCAACCGAATTCTCTACAAGTATGAGGAAGTTCTATTTGAAACTGTTTGCTAACCAGCTTCTGCTACATGACAGATCTGAGCTAAGGGGGATAATCTAAAGAATCTTTAACCACTCCTCTCTCTAATTTAGCTAAACTCTATTTGCATATATTAATTATATAGGAACTGCTGTGATATGCACACTCAAGATCTCAGTGGTTCAATAAGTAAAGATTTTTCCTCACAGCCCTTTGAAGGCTGTGGTGTGGATTTCCCCCACGCTGGCAATTCCACGACTGAGCTACTGGCCATTTGCTGTGTACACGAGGGGCTCCAGGCATCTCCGAAGGAGCCGGGCAGCGCCCTTAAGTAGAGTGCCAGCGTCTGAGTCCATCCAGGCTCCCCTAACAAAAGACGTAGCCAGGGTAGCTTATAAACAACAGACAATTATTGCTTACAGTTCTGAAGGTTGTAAGTCCAAGGTAAAGGTGCCAGAGCAGTCAGGTTCTGGTGAGAGCTGTCTTTCTATTTCATAGCAAGCTTCCTCTGGCTGTATCCTCACATGATGGGAGGGGCTAGGAGGCCCCTGGGGTCTCTTTTATAGAAGCACTAAGCAAGCTCCAAAGGTCCCACCCCCTAATACAATGCACCTGGGGAGCAAACACCATTGCGTTCAGAGGGCTCCACAGCATTTTTTAGCAGGTGAATTCAACAAAATATGCTGTTATTTTAGCTTTCAGTAAAAGCATTGTCACAGCACCATGACCACGCCTTCATATTCAGCTTGTAGGAAGTTTCATTATCATGCACAGCTACAACATGCATTTCTTACACTTCTATATCTTTATTGAAAACATCAGGCATTGGTTTTTAACTTAGGGTTTTTTATATTGTATTTCTTACGTTTTACGTTCTTATAAATTTAGTGAAGGACTTAAAGAAAAAGGTGATTATTGTACCATAGTTTAAAAATTATACAAATTATCATAATGGGTAAAACTAAAAGAGATACACTTTTATTTTTAGTATGACATCATAATTCTCATTGTATATCACATTTGACAACATGTATAAAATATAGGAAGAGACTGATTAAAATGT
The DNA here is from genome assembly GCA_004026665.1 of Murina feae. Lineage (NCBI taxonomy): Eukaryota > Metazoa > Chordata > Mammalia > Chiroptera > Vespertilionidae > Murina > Murina feae. Next base: position 13,095 of record PVJC01045889.1, read on the forward strand.
GTAAAACACAATTTAAAAACATTGCAAATGAAGGCAAAAATACCAAGGAAGCATTTATTTCGTTTAACTGATTAGAGGTTTAAAAAGCTCTGGATCCATGGTAATTAGCAACCGTGGCTATTTGTGAGTCTCATTTTTCTATGTACACTAGGTAAGAAAGACTTTCCCAAAGCTATGGCAAGTTGGCTGTACATATTCTAAAGTCAGAAAATGAAAAAGCTCAGAAATTCACCAAAACGAGCTACTATTACTCCTGAACTTTTGGGTGCTCCCCCAAAATTTCCTTGGTTACAAAATCTTAGTGATTTTAGTTAGTAGATAACAGTTCTGACAAGTAAAATTGACCAGCAAGCAGAGAACACATTATAGGCTTGCTTTTCGTGGAACCATCAAATAGCTCTAGTCTTTAGGTTACTGCAGATTCATTTGTGAAA
>PVJC01045890.1:0-13514 GCA_004026665.1 Murina feae
GCAAATTGACCATCATGCCATCACAAAGATGGCTGCATCCATAGGAGGCTGGGTTTTCATAACACAAGATGGCTGCATATACCGAGTTCCTCTAACAAGCCTTAATGAGCAATCAGCAGGGACCTGAGGTTGTGTGGTGCTGGGCCAGGGCAGGGGATCTGAGGCTGTGCCACCTGACATGGTGGGGCTTGACAGGGAACCTAAGGCCATGACCCCTGTCCTGGTGCCAGGCTGGGGGAACTCAGGCTGCACCCACCCCCCCCTCCCGCCGCCAGTCAGGGCTTGATGGGGGACCTCAAGGTGCACCCCCCACTCTGTGCCAGGGACCCCAGGCCACACCCCTCACCCTGGCACCGGGGGACCTGAGGCTGCACCCCCCCACCCAGTGGGGCTTGACAAGGGTGGAACTGGCCAGGTCTGGATCTTGCCCAAAGGGGGTGGGGCCGGCTGGGTCTCGTGTGATTTTGAGGCACCACAGGTGGGTGGGGACATGACTCTAGGTCTGGTGGCGCACCCCAGACTCTGACAGGAGGAAGATTTTCATATACATTTTACTAATTTTCTTTAATCTCTGACACTTCTATTATAGAGAAAGGGCAAACAGCAATATTACAATATTTCCTGTAATTAATCCCCCTTTAATGTGCATTAATTTCGTGCACTGGGCCACTAGTTTGTTAATATTCCCACATCATAGGTTAAGATGAAACACACATACACACGAGTTATGCAGTTGAAAGGAGACCAGAATACTATTCCAATTAAGGGAACTGTAAGTGCTGAAGCCCTGAAGCTGGGGAGCTGCTTTCAGAAGAAGTTGCATGAAGGCCTGGCTGCTGCCTGTGGGTGCCAAATCCTGTTCTGAGCCCTTGGTTCATTAATGCCTTTAATCCATTTAAATTTCATAACAAAAATTACACCTGCCCACATTACAAAACATAGACTTACAAATGTGCAGGAGACATTTCATATTTATTCTGTCAAGAGAAAGTCCCCAGCCCACCTAAGAATTCAGTGTTGCCAGATAAAATATATTTTTATTTGTTAATTGTGACAATTAGCAAACAGGGACCCTGTTCAGGGACCTTTTGTGGTAATTCCCAAGACCCTGGGGCTGGTTTCCCAAGTTCTGGTAGTGAAAGGGTGGTGCAAGACTGACTCCAAACTGTTCCTTTTGTTCTGTCCCTTTTACAAGAATGTAACAGTTGCTCAACCCCACCCCTTTTCAAACCTTCCAATAGGGATGCAGATTAGGCTAACTGCATCCTGCCCCCTGTGCAACCAAACCCTGTCCCTTCCCTTGACCAATCAACAGGGGCCACACACATTACCCCACCCACTATTTCCAGACCCCATATAAAACCTTTGTTCTCCTGAAACTCGCTCTCTCTCTCCACCCTGCCACTGTGTCGGTGAGTGTGTGTGGGACTGAGCTCTAGCTAGCTCGAATAAAGGCTCTTTGCTTTTGCATTGGACTCGGGGCTCCCTGGTGGTCTTTGGTGATCACGAAATCTGGGCATAACATTTGGGGGCGCATATGGGATCCCGAAGACCCCCGAGGGATCCCTGGCCCGGAGAGCCTGATTGGCCACGGTAGGTGTCTGTCTTTTTTTTAAAATATATTTTATTGAATTTTCACAGAGAGGAAGAGAGAGGGATAGAGAGTCAGAAACATCGATAAGAGAGAAACATCGATCAGCGCCTCCTGCACACTCCCCACTGGGGATGTGCCCGCAACCAAGGTACATGTCCTTGACCAGAATCGAACCTGGGACCCTTGAGTCTGCAGGCCAATGCTCTATCTACTGAGCCAAACCAGTCAGGGCAAGGTGTCTGTCTTGTCTGTCTCTTTTGTGTGAGCTCATTTCTAGTAGTGCCCGAAGTGGTCTAGGTGGACGTGCTGGAGAGGACCATGGGCCAGAAGATTCAGAAGATGTTCCAATCTTCCTGGGAGGGACAGGATTTTCCCCTCCAGGATCTGAGATGAGGTGGGTTGCTTCTGATTTCGGTTTTGCTTCCACGGAGTTGGAAGGTTGTTCTTTGGGGCCCTTTGTTTGCCTGTTTCAGTGTTTCTTTGTTTTATTCTGTTCTGGGGCATGGGTGCCAGGAGTGCCCCCGTGCCCATCTGGAGAGTTGGGCACTGTTTCATTTATCTGCTCAGCTCCAGTTAGGCTAATCTACTGAGAGAGTTAACTGGTCTGTGTATGAAGCAAAAGCTACTCTGTGCCTTCTGGCTGTACAAATGTGAGTGTTTTGTTATCTCTTTCTAATGTCTGTTTAAAGATGGGATGGGCCCGCTGTGGCAGAGTGCAAAAGTCTCTAGCAGTTGTGAGATTTATTTTTCTCAGAGTCTTTTGCTCTTCGTTGGAGAGGGAGTCTGCCTATTTAGCTAATGGAATGTCTGTCTATGTTTGTATAAGTAAAGATTTCAGTTTGCTCTGATTTGTAAATTGCTGTGTTAAATTGGAATTTTGAAGTTCTAGGGTAGATTTAAAGGCTAAAACAAAGGCTGGCTAGGTTCCAAGATTGCTTGGTTCTGAGATTGCTTGTAGAGAAAAGCAAGAGAGAAGTCTTTTCAAGTTAACTATGTTCTTAGTAAATTAACAAAGTAGTAAATTTCAAGAACAAAGAACTTGTTATTTGTGGTTTTCTTATCTCTTTTGGTGGGCAGAGAGATTTGTGGGCCCTGTCCTTGCCTGTGATGTCATAGTCCAATGTGAACCACCTGGAGCAGAACTAAGGTTGAAGTTATTATTAACTGTCTATAGACCCCGTTAACCCTGGCTGTGTGCTTTTTTTGATTTGCCTGGTCTCTCCCTTCCTCCTTCATCCTGTTGTGACAGCATCTGTAACTGGATTAAAGATCTTTTCTTTCAGGAGGCCCTCCAGGCTTTCAGTCTGAAAAAAAGTCTTCCTGTGCCAGGCCAACTAAGAGTCATTTTTCCCCACAGGTCTCAGCCTCCGGGAGGGAGGCGTGCTAAGGTAACTGACGAAAGTTTCTCTGAAACTCCCGCTGTTTCTATTTTTCCCTTCTGCAGGAAGAGTCTTCCTCTAACTTACAATTGAAACTGATTGGTGGTATTCTGTGGTGTAAATGTAGTACGAGCCGGTTTAAAAGTGTTTCTATGTTTGTTTCTGTTTGATTAGTTCTTTTATTCAGGTATTTTTTTAAAGAAAGGAGGCAACCCGGTCCCTCCCTGAAACATGGTAATAGCTCCTCCTCTAACTCAACTGACTTGGAATGTATGTTAAGGAGTTTTGGAATTGCTCAAACCTTACTGCCTTGGGTCAGGTTCTGTGTGTACAAGAAGGAACAGAGTAAGGTTTTGGTAGTAGAAACAGGCCCAAAGGAGGCTGGCAGGGCCATCCAAACCACCCAGTTGCTATCAGCCAGAGCCACCTGAGGCAGAGACCTTTTGGTGAAAATGGGAGCAGGAGCCACTTTTGCTCCAGATGGCTCAGCACAGCTTCATCTGGGTGGAGAGACCTCCCCAATGGACCTGTCCTTGGCAGTGCCAGGGAGGAAGAATGGAGGCTATCATTTACTATGGAAGGAAAGCTTGGCGGGTTTTACCAACAAAAGGGAACCACTGGAAATTTCATAGGCATGGTCAATCGCTGGGAAACAGCCAGAAGGGCGCCTCTGGTCTGGGTGGTGCGAAGTATTTTTCCCCACCACCCATAGGAAAAAGAGTTGTCTTTTAAAAATCCTGCCACAGCTGCTCAGGCCTGGAATGTGGTTAATTTGCATTTTTAATTCCTCAGGCTTCCAGCAAAAACTCGCTGGCTTCTCAAGAGATAAAAGTTTTGATCTAAAATTTCCCCTTGTAACTATACTATAAAGTTTAAAATGTGTTGTTTTAATGTTTATTGTCTGAGTTTTGTCTCATTAAGTCATGTAATATAAGCAAGTTATCTCTTATATCTGAAAGGGGTGGAGTTTTAAGGTGGAGTTTTGCTATGGAAACAGGATGGGACAAAAGAATCAAGTGGCGAATTTATTTACTGTGTTGTTTTCCTATGAAGATACTTAATTTAATTATTCAAAATTTAATCACGTTCTCATAATTCAAGTTATGTGATAGACCAATGTTTTAAACAGTCAACTTAAGATCCAATGGTGGAAGCTCATTTTTCTTAAAAGAAGTTTCTTAATAATTTTAAATTAGATATATATGTTTGACAGTTTTTCCGAATGTAACATTTCAGAAATGTAATTGAAGAATGAATTTTGAGCATCTCAAAGGGCCCTGAGATTGTACAAAGAGAATTTATTCCTTCTCTCAAAAAAAAGAGAACTAAATTGGACCAACACAATATATTTAATTGCATGAGGAAATTCTGCCAAAATTAATAGCAATATTTTTATTTAAATATATATATATATATCTTGACTTAAAATGTTCAAACTCCTTAACATTTATATATCATTAGTTTAAAGTCATCTAGAGAACCCTGCCTTCCTTAAACTAAGAACAATTAAGCCTTAAGGTGGCTGGTACCATGGATCTGTCTAAAGCTGGGTTCCCCAAGATATGTGAATAATGCCGGGGCCCCGCCAGCAGACAGGGGGATCCCAAAGCAGTTGCTGGGCATGGAGGCCACAGGGGCACAGGAGACAGACTGAGCCTCACATCACCCTACTTGGCCCCAAGGATGGCTGGTTAGCCAATGATGGGTAAGATTCCTCAGGAAGAAACATCCTAAGACAGGCACAGTCGCATAGGGGCCATCAGGACAGAACTTGGTCAACAGAGGTGGGGCACAGATCCTCACCCCCCCAACAATGCATGGGCTTGAACACTCACCCCTTCTGAGGGAGGTCTCCTGCCCCATGGCTGCTTCCCACTTCCCATGCCCAGCTCAGAGTGGGACCCATGCAACACACAGAAACTTCTCCCAGATGTCCATGTGATTTTGTTCTTGACATCCGGGGACTTCTCTGACCACCTTATTTAAAATCTCATCATCATCCCCATTGGATATTTGAATAACAAAGATAAAGGAATATGGGAAGGCAAGATGAATGGAGTAGCAGCTGTTTCGTTACTTTCAGGTTGAAAGAGAATGGACTCCACTTTCCAACGAGATGTGTTATGAACTGAACTGTGTCCCCCCAGATTCATATGCTGAAGCTCTAACTCCTAGTACCCCAGAATGTAAGTGTATTTGGAGATTGGGCCTTCAGAAAGATAATTAAGTTAAAATGAGCCTGTTAGGGTTGGCCCTAATCCGACTGAGGTCCCCATAAAAGGAGACTAGGACACAAAGAGAGACAACTGGGACATGGTGCATCCAGAGGAAAGACCATGGAGACCAGAAGAAATTGACTGCCTCACTTGGATCGTGGATGGCCAGCTGCCCAGGCAGTGGTACTTGCTTACAGCACCTCAAGCTGACTAACAGGGCGTAACCAGCACACACAGTAGTCAGTGTGTTTACTGCATAGCTGGCCCAGTGTTGCCCTGTCCACATGTTCCCTCCCACCACCTTCACTAGAGCCTGGCAAAGCCCTGTTGTACAGACAAGGACTTGAGGTTTGGGGAGGTGGATCAGCCTCTCATACAGGCAGAATGTGGCAGAGCCGGGATCAGGGCTGGGTCTGTTTGAGTCCACGGGGGGCAGAGGGGAGGATGGAGTGGTGAAGGTCAGAGGCACACAAAAGCTGGGCTGACTGAGGGATGACATCCTTCAGGTGTGGAGGGACAGGACCAGATGTGGGGGAAGGACCAGCTCCAGGTGGGAACAAGGGGCCTGCGGGGAGGAGGGAAGCAGGGCAGATAGGTGCCGATGGAGAACAGGTACAGGTTGAGAGGGCATGGGGTGTTCTCCATGACTTCTTTCCCCTTCAGGAGTGGGAGCAAGGGTCACAGCGGGTTTAAGTGTGAGGTGGATGGGGGGAGGGGGTGGGGCTGTGGGAGTTGAGGAGAATGAGAGGGCATGAACCCCTCTGTAAGGAGCACCTGAGGTGACAGCTGACCAGGAATTAGGAAAAAATTGTTCCCCATGCCTAGAGTTCTCATATAAAGCTGGTTGCTGTGTCTTATGTGTCTCAGCCAGTTGGAGCCTCTTTTCGAGACTCCTGTGGCCCCGAGGTGTACAGAGATTGAGCCCACAGGAGGAAGGCCAGGCATCACAGTGGTTAGGGACATAGCTGGGGGGCACTCTGCAAGCAGAGAAGGAGCTGGGGTGCAAAGTATTTGTTAGGGCACACAACCAGATTTCAAAAGCGATACATGTCGATGGGCAAGAACTCGACATGCCTCCAAAGAGCACATACGATAGTATTTGAAAGGTCCACCAGCACCAGTCAGTAGGGAAATGCTTGTCTGAACCACATTAAAGTGCCAATTCACACCCATGAGACTGGCTGTCATGAAAAACAAAGGAAAGATGAAAAGTAACAGTGCTGGCCAGGATTGGAGAAATTTGAACCCTTGTGCACTGGTGGTGTGAATGTGAAATGGTGCAGAAGTTGAGGAAAAAAGCTTGTCAGGGCCTCAGAAAATTAAGTTAAGGATTACCGTCTGACCTAAGAGATTGACTTCTGGTCATTCTCAAAAGAATTGAAAACAGTTCCCTCTTCCACAATACCCTGTGCTTTTTCTTTCCAACTTGTCGGGCACACGAGAAGGGCCACTCCGCCATCACTGAGGTGGTGACCAGGGAGCACACCATCTACCTCCACAAGTGCACCCACCGCGTGGGGTTCAAGAAGCTTGCCCCTTGGGCACTCAGGGAGACCTGGAAATTTGCCCTGAAGGCGACGGGACTCGGGACATGCGCCTCGACACCAGGCTCAAGGCGTCTGGGCCAGAGGGGTAAGGAATGCCCCATATCTTATCCGGATAAGTTTGTCCAGAAAATGTAATGGGGATGAAGACTCAGCAAACAAGCTGTATACATTGGTCACCTATGTGCCTGCCACCACTTTCAAAAATCTACAGTTACTGTGGGTGAGAACTAATGCTGATGGTCAAATAAAGTTATACAACTGGGGGAAAAAAGAGAGAATTGAAAACAGTGTTCAAACAAACACTGTACCTGCCCTGGCTGGTTAGCTCACTGGTTAGAGTGTTGGCCTGTGAACCAAAGAGTTTCAGGTTTGATTCCCGGGCAAGTGCACATACCTGGGTTGCAGGTTCAATCTCTGGCCCCAGTTGGGCACGTGTGGGAGGCAACCAAACAATGTGTTTCTCTCTCCCATTGATGTTTCTCTCTGTCTCTCTCTAAAATCAATGGAAAAAATATCCTTGGGTGAGGATTAACAAAAACCAAAACCAAACAAACAAAAAACCCACGGTACCTGCATGCTTATAGTAGCACTATCCTATCTAATAAAAGGGTAATATGCAAATTGACCATCACAAGATGGCTTCCCCCATGTGGTCAAAGATGGCTTCCCCCATGTGGTCAAAGATGGCTTCCCCCATGGGGTCAAAGATGGCTTTCCCCCATGGGGTCAAAGATGGCTTCCCCCATGGGGTCAAAGATGGCTTCCCCCATGGGGTCAAAGATGGCTGCCACAAGATGGCCAGCAAAGAAAGGCACTTGGGAGGGACTCAGGCCTGCAAGAGAGGGAAGTTGGGGGGGACCAGGCTGGCAGGGGGAGGGAAGTTTGGGGCAATCAGGCCAACACAGGAGCAGTTAGGCACTGATCAGGCTGGCAGGGGAGTGGTTAGGGGCAATTGGCAGACGAGAGGTTGGGAGCCAGCAGTCCTGGATTGTGAAAGGGATGTCCGACTGCCCATTTAGGCCTGATCCCACTGTGGGCAGTCGGACATCCCTTAAGGGGTCCCAGATTGGAAAGGGTGCAGGTTGGACTGAGGGACAGCACCCCCACCCTCCACTCCTACTCTGTGCACGAATTTCGTGCACTGGCCTCTAGTTTACAATAACCAAATTGTGGAAACAAGCAAAATGCCTGCTAACCAATGAGGAAATAAACAAAATGTGGTCCATCCTGACAATGAAATATCATCAGACCACAAAAAGGAGTGAAGCACTGACACTTGCTACAATGTGAATTAATAATTTTTTTTCTTTTTTCTTATTTTAAAAAATATTTTTATTGAATTTATTGGGTTGACATTGGTTAATAAAATGATATAACCAATTCTATAATACATTATCTGTACATTGTTTTGTGTTTTCACCACCAAAAGTCAAGTCTCCTCTACTCTCTTTTATCCCCTCCCACCCCCTTTCCCTTTGATAATCACCATACTGTTGTGTCTGTGAGTTTTTTAAGTTTTTATTTCTTTAAGAAAAGGGCTTATGATAAAAGAAGCAACAGAAGGAAGCCTTAGTGGGGATGCTTTGGTTCACTGAGAAGTCAAAGAAAAGGGGATCTTGGAGACAGATTTAGGGGGTTAGCTTGGAATGAGAAGCTGCTGCCCATTGCAAGTCTCGTGGGGTCCCTTAGAGTTTAGGAGATGCATGCCTGACAGGGAATAAGAGAGGGAAGGAAAAGGCATCAATTTTTTTTATAAATCCCATCAGCTTTTCCACCCAGTCCTTCAAACCCTCTCCCTTCTAACAGCTGTCAGTCTGTTCTCTGTATTTAATCCTAATTTTAATGCTAACCCCAACTGAAAACCCAAACCCTGACCCTCTTTCTAACACTAATATTTAAAAACACACACACTATATATGTGTTATATGTAAATATACTATATATATAAAACTACATACATACACCTTGTGTATATATATGTATGTATATATATAATACATATCTAATCTAATAAAGAGTAATATTGAAATTGACCATTTCTATGGGATGCCTAAGCCACACCCACTAGCCAATCAGAGCAGATGTATGCAAATTAACCCAGCCAAGATGGAGGCTGGCAGTCACCAAGCTAGAGTAAACAGGCGGCTTCTGTTGCACCAGGCGTAAACTGTCTGCTGGCCGGCCAGCTGGGCTTCTCCCAGCTCCAGACAACATACTTGCAACATTGTCTCAATTATAGAAGCCTTGAAGCTGAAGCAAACAGCAGGCTTCCGTTGCACAAGTGATGGAGGAAACTGCCTGCCTAGAGTTTACTAAGGCAACATTCTTTCAATTATAGAAGCCACAGAGCTGAATCCAACAGGAGGCTTTGTTACCTGCCTAGGCCTCAGCTTAAAGGAACAGTATCAATTATAGAAGATAAATAAACTCCAGAAACCTGCTTCCAGCAAGCCTTGCTGGGACATTGGGTCAATGGGAGCTGTGGGCAGCCTGAAAGCCAGAAAACAGCCCTCAGCCCATCACCCAGGCTGGCCACACCCCAATGGGGTGAGGGACCCCACTGGGGGGCTTGGCCAGCCTGAAAACAGCCATCAGCCCCTCACCCAGGCTGGCCAGGCATGCCAACATGTGGACATCCCCCAAGGGGTACCAGACTGCAAGAGGGAACAGGCTGGGCTGAGGGATGCCCCTGAGTGCACAAATTTTTGTGCACGGGCCCCCTAGTATATATATAAAGGGGTAATATGCAAATTGTCCGGGACGCTGTAACATCACAATCACTCAGGGGAGGCTGCATGTGCAGTGAGGCAAGCCACGGATGGCGCAGGCCTGGAGAGAACAGGGCCTGCCAGCTGCCATGGCTGTGGGAAGGTCCAGAGAGAACAGGGCCTGCCAGCTGTGGTGCGCTGGCAGTCCCACATCTGCACATGAGATGCAGAGGTAACACCTTTCCTGACTGCTCATTGGCTAAGCTCCCTGTACGCCACTCTCAGTGTTCTTGGTAACCTGGGTAATAAGAATCCAAGAAGGTGATCTAGGGTTTTCCCACCACACTCCTGGAGGAAAAAACGAAGGTCGGCTGCTGGAGGGGCTAAGAAATGTCATATCCTGCCCTAGCCAGTTTGGCTCAGTCGGCCTGCGGACCACAGGGGCTGGGTTTGATTCTAGTCAAGGGCATCTACCTAGGTTGCAGGCTCCTCTCTAGCTGGGGCCCAGGTCAGGGCTCATGCAGGAGGCAACCAATTGAAGTGTCCCTCTCACACTGATGTTTCTTTCTGTCTCTCCCTTTCTATTCTACATTCTCTAAAAATTAATGGGAAAATATCCTCAGGTGAGGAAAGAAGAAAGAAAGAAAGAAAGAAAGAAAGAAAGAAAGAAAGAAAGAAAGAAAGAAAGAAAGAAAGAAAGAAAGAAAGATCATGTCCTATGAAAGACACATCTTGAAAATGCCTAAAGAAAGTTGTCATGTTTTTCAAGGGACTGGACACCATGTTGATGAAAACACCTTGGTGGCTACGGCAGCCAGCAATGGCAGCAGCAGCAGGGTGATGAGGGCAGTGCCTTCCCCCGATCAGCCAGGTTGCGTCCCACAGAGGGAGGCCAGACTGTGGCTTAGGTCTGCTCTCTGCAGTAGGACATCCCCTGAGAGCTCCCAGACTGTGAGAGGGGCCAGAATGGGCTGAGGGAACCTCCCCCCAACACCCAGTGCATGAATTTTTATGCATGGGGCCTCTAGTTTGTATATATTGTGAAATGCCCACCACAGTAAATCTAGTTAGCATCCATTGCCTGACACAGTCACAATTTTTTTGTGTATTATGAGGTCTTTGAACAAAATTTATTTCTTTTAATTTAAATTGTTTATTGTTGACACTATTGCAGATGTCCCCAATAACACTCCCTTTGCTCACATCCATTGAGCCCCTGCCCTCCTTCCTTGGCCCTTACAACACTATTGTCTGTGTCTATAGCCAATGCATGTATGTTTTTATATTTATTTATTTTATTTTTCATCACCATTTATCCCCTCTATTCCCTCACATAGGAGTAAAATCCTGTGGTACTTGTCTTTCCCTGACTGGCTTATTTCACTTAGTGTAATGTTCTCTAGGTTCATTCATGCTGTCACAAAGGGTGAAATTGTCTTTCCTTTTATGGCAGGAAGTATTTCATTGTGTAAATGTACCACAGCTTTTTTATTCTATCATCTACTGATGGAAACATGGGCTGCTTCCAAAAATTGGCTATTGCAAATATCACTGCAATAAATATATGGGTGCATATATTCTTTCAAATTAGTATTTCAGGTTTCTTTGGATGAATCCCAGAAGTGGAATCCCTGGGTCATGAGACAGTTAGATTTTTAATTTTTGGAGGTAACTCCATACATAGTGGCTGCATCAACTTGCATTCCCACCAACAATGCTCTAGGGTTCTCTTTTCTTCACATCCTTGCCAACACTTGTTGTTTGTTGATTTATAGATGATAGCCATTCTGACAGGTGTGAGGTGACATCATATTGTAGTTTTCATTTGCATTTCTCGGATGATTAGTGAGGATTTTTCCATATGTCTATTGGCCATCTGTATGTCCTCTTTGGAGAAGTGTCTATTCAGGTCTTTTGTCCATTTTTTAAAAATTGGATTATTTGTTTTTTTGGTGTTGAATTTTATGTTTTTGTAAATTTTGGAGATTAAGTCCTTATCAGATGCATTATTGGCAAATATGTTCTCTCATTCAGTGAGTTGTCTTTTCATTTTGTGGATGGTTTCTTTTGCTTTGCAAAATTTCTTTCATTTGATGTAGTCCTTTTTGTTTATTTTGTCTTTGGTTTCCCTTACGTAAGAAGATATATCAGAAAAAAATATTGCCAAGAGAAAAGTCTGAGATTTTTACTGTCTATATTTTCTTCTAGGATTTTTATGGTTTGAGTCTAACATTTAAGTCTCTAATCCATTTTGAGTATGTTCTTGTGTGTGGTGTAAGAAAGTAGTCTAGTTTCTTTCTTTTTTGCATGTATGTGTCCTTTTCTCCAGCATCACTTATTGAATAGACTATCTTTAGTCCGTTGTATGGTTTGCCTCCTTTGTCAAATATTAATTGACTATAAAGCAATAAGTTTATTTCTGGGGTCTCTATTCTGTTCCATTGACTTACATGCCTGTTTTTATGCCAGTACCATGTTGTTTTGATTACAATGGCTTTGTAGTATAGTTTGAATCAGGTAGCATGATTTCTCCAATATTATTCTTTTGTTCTCAAGATTGCTGTTGCAATTCTGGGTCCTTTGTGGTTCCATATAAATTTTTAAAACATTTGTTCTAGTTCTGTGAAATTGGTATCTTGATAGAAATTGCATTGAATCTGTAGATTTCATTGAATAGTATGGACATTTTAATTATGTTAATTTTTCCTATTCATGAACACAGTATATGTTTACACCTATTTATATTTTCTTCAATTTTTTTCTTCAGTGTTTTATAATTTTCTGAGTACAGGTCATTTACATCCTTGATTAATTTTATTTTTTTATTTTGGAAGCGAGTGTGAATGGTATTGATTTTTAATTTCCCTTTCTGATAGTTCATTATTGGTGTATAAAAATGCAACTGATTTCTGAATATTTATTTTGTATCCTGCTACATATCCAAATTCATTTATTAAATTAGTAGTTTTTTGGTAGAGTCCTTAGGGTTTTCTATATATAATATCATGTCATCTGTGATAATGACAGTTTTACTTCCTCCTTTCCAAATTGGATGCCTTTTAATTTTTCTTCTTGTGTGATTACTGAGGCTAGGAATTCCAATACTATGTTGAACAAGAGTAATGAAAGTGGACACCCCTGTTTTGTTCTTAGGGGAAATTCTTTTAGGTTTTGTCCATTGAGTATGATGTTAGCGGTAGGTTAGTCAAATATGGCCTTTATTATGTTGAGGTACAATGCCTCTATTCCCACATTGATGAGAGTTTTTATAAAAAAACTAGGGGCCTGGTGCACAAAAATTTGTGCACTCGGGGTGCAGGGAGTCCCTCAGCCCGGCCTGTGCCCTCTCACAGTCTGGGACCCCTCAGTGGATGTTCTATGATGGCTCCAGTCTGCCAGGCGCCTTCTGTGTGTGTGTGTGTGTGTGTGTGTGTGTGTGTGTGACCACTGGGGACCTGCCCCCAGCCGCATCTGAGGCTCGGAGCAGTCCTCCTGTGTGTGTCTACCTGCTGGGGGCCTGCCCTTAGGCACACCGTGGAGGCTTGGAGCAGGCACCCCCTCTATGATGATCTCTCAGACTCTTGCCCTCCCCTGCACGTTGTTCTCTTTTTTGAGCTGTTGCCAGGGCTGGGTGCAGCCTGCCTCCCAAGCTTGCCTACTGCCCATCTTCCTCCAGCCACCAGAAAGCAGGGAAAACCCCGCCTGGTGGTCAGGCCAGCCTTTTCCTGCTCCCTGATCCCCAGAAGGGGTCTGGAGAGCCGCCAAGCAGGACTCCAGCCCCCAAGAGCTTGCTTTCCCGCTCCCCAGTGGCCCCCAAAGCACCTGGGGAGCCGCCAAGCAGGCCACCGACTCTTTCCCACTCACCGGTCCACTGCTGCCTTCCTTTCCCACTTCCCGGTGCCGCCAAGGGGTCTGGGGAGCTGCCAAGCAGGCCCCTGGCCCCTGCAGCCTTGCTTTCCCGCTCCCCGGTGCCCTGCAAAGGGCCTGGGCAGCTGCCAAGCAGGCCGAGACCGCCCCGCTGCCTCTTTCCCACTCCCCAGCCCGCCACCTTGCTTTCCCACTTCCTGGTG
>PVJC01045891.1:0-13535 GCA_004026665.1 Murina feae
GTTGTTTTTACATGAGTTCTTTATTGAAAAATCCCAAATTAGATTAGTAATTATAAAATAACTAGAGGCCCAGTGCACGAAATTCGTTCACGGAGTGGCAGTGGGGGGTAGGCGTGGTGTCCCTCAGCCCAACCTGCACCCTTTCCAATCTGGGACCCCTTCAGGAATTTCCAATTGCCCATTTAGGCCCGATCCCATGGTGGGATCGGGCCTAAATGGGCAGTCGGACATCCCTTTCACAATCCAGAACTGCTGGCTCCTGACCTCTCACCTGCCGATTGCCCCTAACCACTCCCCTGCCAGTCTGATCAATGCCTAACTGCTCCTGTGCCGGCCTGATTGCCCCTAACTGCCCTCCCCTTGCCAGGCTGGTCCCCCTCAACTATCCTCCCCTGCAGGCCTGGGTCCCTCCCAACTGCCCTCCTCTGCAGGCCTGGGTCCCCAACAACTGTTCTCCCCTGCAGGCCTGGGTCCCTCCCAACTGCCCTCCCTTGCTGGCCATCTTGTGGTGGCCATCTTTGACAACATGGGGGAAACCATCTTGTGATGGTCAATTTGCATATTACTCTTTTATTAGATAAAATTATGAACTTCAATCTTGACTTTTTCAAGACATGGTCAATAGCAGCATAAATACAAAATATTTCCTGAGATTTGCTCCAACAAATACAACCTCTTCTTTCACAAAGAAGAGTTAGGTCCTCTGATTAAGGTTTCCCAAACTTTGAAATAAAACTGCTAAGTTCATGATAATGCATGTGTTTAATCATTAACACCAAGTAAAAGGAATGAGTCAGAGAGATAAGAAGGAAAACAAAAGCATACAGTGCTCCTTTAAGCCTAGGGAGCAAAAAGTTTCAAGAAAAAGGAAGGAACCAAGAGCAGCAAATCCAAAAGAGGGCCTGCAAAGTAAGAAGCAAGAAGCGGTGCCCGACCCGCTCACTGGGAGGTCACGGGGCCCTTCAGGAGAACTGCTGCAGTGGAGCGGTGGGGACAGAAGTCAGATGTCCCTGTAAAGGCTGTCTGTGGCCTGAGCTAATCCAAGCATGACCACATCAAAACAAATCTAAGGCTGATTATTTTCATTAGAAAATCAGTGAAGACACTGAACTTGCTGGGTTTTTAAACAGAAAACAACCCTCCCCAATTGGAATGCCGATTTTCTGCTTGCTTCGGATCGGCGCTCACTTTCTGCAGAATATACATGTTCTATAATCTGACCTAAAGATTCTTAACCTAATAGATTAGATGCCACTGACTGTCGTACCCCATCTGCACATCACACTGGCAGCTATTAAATGCAAATCAAAGGAAAGACAGGAAATTTGTATGACAATAAAATCGTACTTAGTGAGATTTCGCATGAGTCTAAAAGATAAAGAATGAGAAATAGCGTGTGTTAAAATTGATGAAGAGTGGATTTGGGTCTGCAGGTTCAGCCTCATAGATGTCATGTGTCTAGAACAACTGATTTAAAAATATGGTTTCATGCTATGCAAGTGGTCCTGCTTTGTTCCTCTTGAAGGAACCCTCATTACAGCTGGGTTAGCAGATCATTTGCTTTCTGGAGAGTTCTTTGAACCAATCGGGACACAGATAATCCTATACCTTTGTGGGTTTGTGTTTCTTTTGATGAAGAGTCTAGAGAAGTCATGGGTAATAGTTTACTGTGTGCCAAGAACCACTTATGTTTCGGTTGTACAAGGTCAGATCTTAATTTAACCACCAACTGGGTATTTAATTTTAGATACACAGAGGGACACATTGGCTCCAAGGCACTTCCTCTGGTTTAGGAAGGCAAGGCCCTGGATAAGAATGACAAGACGATCATTCCAAAAGGTGAGATTATGAAATATTTGATCTGTACCTCACCAAATAGTGCATTATTTAGTAGTTTAGTATTAAGAATATTTGAAACAGGTGGAAATACATATTACGGTAGTTTCTCATTACTTTCGTTCCAATTGATCACCATCGGTTTGCCTGTCTAGGGCCTTTTTAATTATAGCATAAAGCCAGGGTTGTTTTGTTTGTTTATAGAGTATTAACTCAATTATATAGTTATTAATCACAATAAACAATGGCATCACGAGAAAAACAGATCAAGAATAAATATGTTTATAGGAAGGGTCCTAGCTGGCCCTGGTTTCCAAAAAAATTAAATGATTATTGTCAATAATTAAAATAAATTTCTATCTGGGCCTTTTTATCACCTATAGTAAAAGATGGATGCTTTTTATTCAGATCAAAAATTCTTTTAAATTCTTTTAAATCAGAAGAAAAGGCAGTCAATAGAATTAAAAATTTGCTTCTGCAAATTAAATAATAGAATCTTGAGGTTGGAGAGTCCTTAGAATTTATCTGATACCATCACCCATCTGGCTCTTAAATGAACAGATAACTTCTAAGAAAGCATCTATATCTAAAATGAAATTATTTCTATGCCATAGTAGTGATATGGACACGGAAGTTTTAACACTGCTTTGCGATGAGGAGATTATTTCATAAAATACAGTTTTAGACTTCTGCTGTTTTTATGGGAATATTTCAAGTGAAAATTTACCTAATATATTTATATTTCTACTGGATTTGTCTGATAGGTTTGCTGGCTATTTGCTTAAACCCTTTAAAAAAACTTTTTCTGAGGTTTATGAATATTAGGATTACAAGATGAGACTCTCTTTTCATTAATTCCATAAGAGTAGCTGAGTCATGTACTGTAATGGTTAAGCCTGTGTTGCTCTAATATCAAATGTCTGCATGGTAAGTTACCTAACCACTCTGTGCCTCATTTAGTTTTCTCATCTGTAAAATGAGGGGAAAGTGTGTAGTAGAAATTAAATAACAGTCTATTTAATGTGCTCAGCATAGTGCATGTCACAGGTAAACACTCAATAGATAATTGTTCTAATAATTATCTAATTCAATAACAAATATTAATTGAGCACCTACTGTGAGCTTGACTCTCTGCAAAAACTTTGGGAGGGAGAGGAGGGGAGAGATTAATGTTGTTTGTGGGTAAGATCTAGAACGCATTACTTAAGGACAGCAAACTCCCTGAGGGGGGGCATGGATCCTTGTGTCTAGCACTGTGACTAGAACATAGCAGACATTGAATACCTGTTTTTGAGTGAGCAGATAGGATGCTCTGAAAACCCTTGGGAAAAAAAAAATAACCACTGAGAACTGGTGGGTCAACTCTTCTCTGTATTTTTTATTTAGTAGAGAAATGTAGATAATGTGCATCTGTATTTCAACAAGGTATTTGTAAGTTTCTCCTGATGACAGTCTTGTTATGGAAAAGGGAACATTAATACTAGATGTTGGTGTCTTTGGGAGGATTTGTACCTGGATGAACATATTTTCCTGAAGGGTGCTAAACAATAATAGATCAACCTGAAAGCCATTTCTGTTCAACACATATCATTATTAATGGAGCAGACAGACATAGAGAAAACCTACAAATAGAACAATACTTGGAGGGATTGAAAATACATTAGATCTTAGCAGACGGCAATAAAGAAAGAAAATCTAAAAAAAAGAAAGAAAATGTAATAGAATTAAATAAATTCTATTATAGAATTGCACTGCTATAATGTGGGGGGAAATATGACTTGTAGAATTTGAATCAAGTGTGTAGCATGATAGTCCCCCAATTAACCTGAGCTTGGGCTACATGAACAAATCCATGGTGTCTGGGGAGAAGGAGATGGTCACCCCTGCTTAGTGTGTTTATTTGACTGTAGCTGCCATCAGAGCCCATGGCCCAGAGCCTCTTTTAGAAAGTGATGGATATTAAAGAAGTGTGTTTACAGGGAAGCAATCAAGATTGTAGAGGGAGGTGAACCCACGTCATAGGAAGGACACATGTCCAGCCATGGGAGGAGAAGGCTCCTTGGAGACCTGACAGCCTTCGTGGGAGATATGTGAAGCCTCTCATGGGACCGAGAGGAATACCCGGGTCATAGAGCAAGGATTTGAGGAGATTGGTCCAACTTCAGTGCTTTTCCTCATTGTTAAAACTTGCCAAAGACGAAGAACAGTGAGACATAGCGCCTTGCCACGTTGGTGTTCAAGCTGAGACTGGGAAATCACTTATTGGGCCTGTTGTATGTGGAATTTACAGGTGGAGCTACCCAATGGTCTTTAACTCTGAAGTAAAGTGATTTGAGAGAAAAGGAAGGAGCAGGAAATGATGAATGTGTCAGAGTGCCTGTTCAGGGGTGAGGAACAGAGCTAAACCTGCCCAACAAGCTTTTTTTTTTAAATACATTTTATTGATTTTTTGACAGAGAGGAAGGGAGAGGGATAGAGAGTTAGAAACATCGATGAGAGAGAAACATCAATCAGCTGCCTCCTGTACCTCCCTACTGGGGATGTGCCCGCAACCAAGGTACATGCTCTTGACTGAAATTGAACCTGGGACCCTTGAATCCGCAGGCCAAAGCTCTATCCACTGAGCCAAACCGGTTAGGGCCCAACAAGCTTTAAAATGCTACTTTCTCACTCGGAGAACTGCAATCCCAGAATATTAGCAGTGATGTTTATTGACTACCTGCAACATGCCAGACACAGCTAATGAGCCAGCTGCTCTTGGAGGGCAGGATTTGAACGAAGGTTCAACTACCACACTCACCTGTCTCCAGCAGAAATCAATGACCTGAACATGAATTCAAAATAAATATGAAGAAATGCAAAGGCTCATTATTTTCTGAGTGAGTTTCAAGCAGAAAATGATTTGAGTTGAGCACCAGACAGGAACTTCTGTCATGTCAAACAAAACGTACCATGTACCATGCCCAAGAACAAATATTTTTAGAGAGAGTATATATATATATAGATGTACATTTTCAAAAATACATATACATGTATACATATACAATAGTTTTATGAAAGTCTAGAGATATTGAATTTGTATTGTTATTGTAGCTATTGGATGCAGTCACAACATTTTTTTACTCTACAACTCAGTTGTATAAACCAAATTTAGCTGTTTTATTGTCTGTATTGGCCCCACCTTGCTACACAGTAATGAGTGGGAAATACTTTTGGGGTCACGCAGGCAGACACAGTAACTTAGATAATGAAAAGGCTTGGATGACTCAGGTGAATGCATCATTCAGATTCCTGCTTTTCCTCAATCCAAGACTACAAATCTGATCAGTTTTCCACTCTTCCCAATGTCACCAAGGTCCCTGGCTTGCCCGTAAATGACCTATCTCACTGCCCTTAAGGCTCAGCCTGTGGCCAGATGCCAGACCAGATTCTGGAAGGTTCTGTAAGATCTGGCTCCATAAAGCCAATCAAAATGGCTGGACATGTCTGATTAAATGAGCATCATTCTCACACACCAAGCTTTCTCCCTGGCATTGAATAGTCTTCAAGGATATGAATTTTAATAACTATATAGTTTTCCATTGTTTGGATATACAATAATGTCTTATACAAATTCCCTCTTGTTGGGCATTTTATACTGTTTCTTTTCTTTAATATATTTTTATTGATTTCAGAGAGGAAGAGATAGAAACATCAATGATGAGAGAGAATCATTGATCGGCTGCCTCCTGCATGCCCCACACTGGGGATCAAGCCCGCAACCCGGGTACGTACCTTTGACCAGAATCAAACTCAGGACCCTTTGGTCCACAGGTTGATGCTCTATCCACTGAGCCAAACTAGCTAGGGATTATATTGTTTCTAATGTGTTGTCAGTTTAAATATGGCTGGGATGAACACTTTCATATCATATCTCTGACTATTTTATAAGATTCCTAGATTAAAAATTACAGACAAAAGGTAGGGCTTTTAAAAATCATAATATCATCCTAGAAGTGATAGCGCACACTGATTCATATTTTGTCTCTTCATGGGTCATGCTCACTCTATTCTTTTCTAGTCTACATTTCCAGTCCCTAAGAAATCACATACTTGTGAATCTAAAGCCCCTTTCTGTTCTATGTGTCATTTTCAAAAGCTAGCATGCATCTTCCTACATCTCTGTCATGGGTGAATTTGACTTGGAAATCAATAGTGGAGACTAAAAATGTCTAATTTTGTAATATGAAACTGCATATAAGTTAGACAAGTATGACAGCTTGTATCACTAGTGTATTTACTTAGAAATTAGGCCTCAGTTAATGCAGTCCCAAAATTAGAAGTGAACTTGGCAAAAACATATGTATGATAGAGAAAGAAAACACAAGGTTAATTTATTCTTTTGCTGATTTTCACAGTATTATATATTTGATCATCCAATTTTTCATTCATTCCGCAAATACTTCGTGAATTCTTATCACATGCCAGATCTTACTTGGTGCCTGGAGACCAATATATCCATTTTGCCTTTTCATATTTTTTCCAAAATGTTCAGTTCTCTCACTTTGAGGCAACATAAAAGTAGCATTTGTTTCCTGGGGTGGGGGTGGAGGTGGGGTGGGGAGAGAGAGTGTTTTAGCAGAACCAGAGGTGCTATTAAAGATGCTATTTGAACTGGTCTAGTTCTCTCTGTTATCCACAGGATTTCTCTCTGATGGAAAAGGCAAATACCATCAGTCTATTATCTGCACCTATGAGTCTGTTTCAATTTTGTTTGTTGGTTTATTTTGTTCTTTAGACTTTTGGGCTGCCAGAGGGGAGGGAAGTTGGGGGACTGGGTGAAAAAGGTGAAGAGATTAAGAAGTACAAATTGGTATTTATGAATCAGTCACAGGTATGTAAAGTACACACAGCATAAGGAATACAATCAGTAATATTTATTGCAATTGCTATGTATGGTGCCTGGTAGGTACTTGAAATATTGGAGGGCGGGGGGAGCACTTTGTAACATATGAATTGTCTAACCACTCTGTTGCACACCTGACAATAACAAAAAATAATATTGAGGGTAAACTGTAATTGAAAAATAAAAATAAAAAATTTCATCTGGAGGGAAAAAAAAGAAAAGAAAAGGCAAATACTATGGAGAGGGAATTGCTGTAGCTCATGGCCTGTGCCTGTAGGGTGGGACCTGGCTCTGAGAGTGTCGCCTCCCTTTGACATCTCTTGGGGACTAGCTGACTCTGATGCCAAAGGAAGCCCTTTATTTGACTTGCCACTTGTGCTGAAAAAGCGAAAGATCTGAAAAAAAACGAAGTGTGTGGCCACCAAATAAAAACCAAAGTTATTACAAAATTTGACTTCAATATATCTTTAACATTATACAAATGGATGGTCAAAATGCAGAAAAAGAGAATGCCCACTGTTTGTGTATAAATATTGCCTTAACAAAACTGGAAAATGGAAATGCCCTTTAATTATTGCTGTTCCTCCCATAGGACAGATCCTGATGAAACTCTTGGGACCTCCAGCAGAAGAACTCCTCACTCAAGGGCCGGCGACGGTGAAGGTAAAGGAAAATTCCTCAGGATGTCAGGGCCTCCCCTTCCACACAGCAGAGCCTGCACCCCCTGAAGAACGGCAGGGTCTGGCTGGGGGCTGGTCTTTGTAAAAACTGTGAGCAGAACCAAATTTTACTGTGTTGCTTTTCTTCTCCTCTCTTATCACCTCCCACTGGACTCAGTCTTAGACCCTATGCCATCACCCCCTCCCATTGAACTGTTCCAACAGTTTCTGATTCTACCCTTAGGCTATTGGCACTTTAAAAGGGACACTGGACGATGGAACAATAAGTTCTCCAGGAGAGAACCTCTGACTGATGTAACAGAATTACACTGATGTCATAGGTTTGGGTAGCAGTGTTACATTATGGACGCAAAGCCCTTCCCTGCCACATGGAAGCAATGGTTCACTCCAGGAACTCTTTAAATATATATATTAATTTCAGAGGTGAAGGGAGAGGGAGAGAGGGATAGAAACATCAATGATGAGAGAGAAACATCCATCAGCTGCCTCCTGCACACCTCCTACTGGGGATGTGCCCACAACCAAGGTACATGCCTTTGTTGGGAATTGAACCTGGGACCCTTCAGTCCATCCTCAGGCCGACACTCTATCCACTGAGCCAAACTGGCTAGGGCCACCCGGGAAACTCTTAAGGCCAGCCCTGTTTGCACACAGAAATGATTTCATTTTTGTTTTGCCCAAGACAGAGTATGAGGGTGAATGGGCTAAACAGAGTTGGATGTCATTGGAAACAACCTATAGGAAACAAAGTCTTATTTGCCCTGGTTGAGGGAAAAAGAGGACCTTGGTTGGGCCTGTTCTGTGGAAGCTCCCAGGTTTCAAGGGAAGCTCTGAGGGGCCTCACAAACTTATCAACAGTTTGCTGTTACCACGGATCACGGGTTAGAGGTAGTTCAGAGTCCAGGGCAGAGAGGTTACTAGTACATGTACCCAGGTTGCCTCCTGCATCATACCTTGCAACATCATCCAACCTCCTGACCACTTGGGTCACGCACCAACTGGCGTGCTGATCCTATTTTTCAGACTGTTATGTGTAGACTCCAAAACAAAAGTACGGAATGAAGGCAAATCTAGGACACCTCGGACCGTCTGAATCTCAAAGCCTTATCACATGGACACAAAGAGAAAGATTTGTGTGTCCTGGAAGCTATTTTTTATTTTTGGAAGTCATTGTCATCAAGACTGGCTGTTAAGAGCGAGATCAGCGTGTTTTCTTTTTAAGGGCAACAGACTGGGTGTGGGCTGTTTTCCTGCAGCTTTGGAAAGACCTTAAACACGACGGTACCTGTCCAGACTCATTCCTCCATTTTAGCTCTGCGACATTGGGTGGGTTTTTTAACCTCTTGAAGCCCAAATTTCCACTTACGCACGATGAATCTCTAATACTTACAACTGGAACTGGAGGATTTAAAGCAAGGCGGTGTGCACAAAGTGCTATGCACGGTGCTGGAACGACATGATCCCTCAGTGATTTATGGCTATCCTTATAATCACCATGTTTATTATCACCCAAGAGAATCTAAAACTTACACGATCACTCACTCTCTTTCCCACTATCTAAAGCTAGGATTTTACTCAGCCCATCTGCAAAGTACTAACTGTTGACATCTGAACAACACATTTAGCGTCTGAGAACCCTTGATTTAATGGCTCGCTACCTGGCATCCACGAGGCCTCCGAAAACACATGCGTGGAGAGGACGTGTGGCTTTCACCAAAGCAAGGCTGACCTTTAAGCAAAACGGCTGACTGTCCGTTCGGATTGTCCCCGTTATGTTGTACACCAGCTATTTATGGAGAATAAATAAGTAGTAGCCTTCTTCAGAACAGGATGGGCCAACTATTATTGAGAAAGGGATGAATTTTGCCAGACTGAACAGTGGGGCACCTGTAAATAGGTCTTCAAGGATGTCAGAGTATTTGGCCTCTTCTCAGATACCTGGCTGGCATTTTACTTAAAGATTGTTCCAGCCTGGCAGGCGTGGCTCAGTGGTGGAGCGCTGACCTATGAACCAGGAGGTCCCCGTTCAGTTCCCTGTTAGGGCACATGCCCAGTTGCAGGCTCTATCCCCACCCAGTGTGGGGCATGCAGGAGGCAGCTGACCAATGATTCTCTCTCACCATTGATGTTTCTATCCTTCTCTCCCTCTCCATTTTTGTCTGAAATCAATTAAAAAATATATTTTAAAAAAATGTTTCCAACCTTCATTTGGGATTGAGTCCAGTCATTTTAATTTTGAGGTAATTTTGATAAATAACTCTCTTCCTGCCCTTCTCATTATGTTTTGTTATTATTATCTTTATTGTTGAAACTGTTACAGATGTCCTTTTTGGTGTTTTTTTTTTTTTTTTTTCCCCATTGATACCCTCCACCTTGCACCTGCCCCTCCCAGGCCTTCACCACACTATTGTCTGGGTCCATTGACTATGCATATATGCATGTAAGTTCCCCACTTAATCTCTCCTCACCCACCCACCCCCACCTTCACCTTCCCTCTGAAATTCATCCGCCTGTTCAATGCTTCTATGTCTCTGAATCTAGTTTATTTTGTTAATCAGTTTATTTTGTTCATTAGATGTGAGTGAGACCATGTAATACTTGTCTTTCCCTGACTGGCTTATTTTGCTTAGCATAGTACCCTCCAGGTCCATCCATGCTATTGCAAATGACGAGTTCCTTCTTTTTTACCGCCTTGTAGTATTCCATTGTCCTTGTGTCTTAATGTCTCTAGACCCATTCCAATGATGAACCCTTATCTCTCTGACACATCAGGACGCCTGCACACAGATTGTCCCTTTATCTGAAGCTCTCAGTAAAAGGATGGAGACAGCTTGTGTGAGGTGGGGGCTGCTTTATGTAGTAGTAGTTACCTCATTGTTTTTACCCTGCTGTCATTAGGGATACAAAGCAGTGGAAAGTCTTAGATAACTTCCTTCTGGTAGTAATTAAAAGGACATTTAAAAAAAACTTTCCACAGATCAACTCAGTTCTCTAAGGAGTCTGTAGTATCTCATGTCCTGGAAGCCCAAATTTCAAACAGGGTTAGAGTTAAGCCAGTGATTTAAGTAGGTGAAAGGCTCTGGATCTCATTACTAATCCCAAGGCCATGCAATCCCCTATCACCACAGTGATGTTAGTGAGAAAGGCAACAGGCAATGCCACAGGTTTAACTTCGTCGTCTAATTGTGCTGTCTGAAGGACTCAGTGCTTTCCACTACTAGTGAGTCAACACATTTTCTCTGGTGACCACTGCGAATAGCCATTTCTTGTGGTTGACTAGGAGCGGAGTAGAGGGAGAAAGACATAAAGGAAAAAGAAAGTTTGTTTTTACTCATAAAACTAATTGTCCAAGTGAACACAAAACACACATATGTGAGGAACTTTCAAATCTCTGAAAGTTCTTCACCGATTGCTTTGAAATCTTGACACAAGATTGCATTCGAATATGTGCGTGTTTTTATATACTTACATTATATAGATGTCACACCTGTGACAGGTAAAACATGCTTTTTTTGAAAAAACAGGTAAAAACATGCTTTTTTGAAAAACAGCACCATCTGTTGGACATAAAAGCAACACACGCTACAAACATAACAATATTATTCAATCTAACATTCAAAGCCAGGCAGTCACATACAAGTCCATTGACACTATTATGGAAGCAGATGAAACGGTTAATTATCCAACAGAATTTTTGAATTCATTCGATCTGCCAGGGATGCCACTGCATGTACTGCAATTGAAAATCGGCGTGCCAATTATCATGTTACGAAATATCAACCAGTGTGGGGCTGGGCCTCAGGCCTGGGCTGGGTTGGGGCTTGGGGTACGGGTGGCCGCTGTGGTCCCTCCCACGCTGGCAGCCAAGGGCTGGTGGGGAGTGTGGCAGGTGGTGGCAGGGGAGCTTCCTGGGCTCCTTTTTCCTTCAGCTTTTGGGTGGCTCAGTGAGGGCCCCTGCCAGCATAAATTGGGAGTGGCTGGGCCGCTTTGGGCGCGGGGCACGGGCCACCTGTGGGGAGGGGGGATGCAGGCCAGTGCTGGGGGGCCCGGGCTGCAGAGGTGCAGGTGTACGAGGCCAGACCAGCCGGGCAGGGCGGAGGTGGCGGCGTGCCAGGGGCAGCCACCTGGGAGGGCGCATTGTATACCCACAAGCATTGTGCAATTAAACATATTAGAAATGTGTGCTTTCTCTTTTCTTTCTTTTCCATTTAACCAGACTGAGCCACAGCAATACGTGGCCGGGTACAGCTAGTAACAAATAAAAAAAAAGAAAATATCACTTGAATCTATTTGCTGAATAGAATCCCTAAGAGCGTATGTTAGCCTTTTGAGTAGACTGAGATATCATGATGTGAGGAAATATGTTCAGTGGAGTGCACGCTATCACTATTCTCTCTTCTGTTTCCAGCTGATAGTAAGGCTACTGGTGCAGAACAATGAACTATAAAATCATAATGATGTGATTTACTTGTGTGCAGTCTGTGCACAGGTCAGAGTCCTTGGCTGTCAGCATGAACAGAACTGTTCTTAATGTTTGAGCTTATCTAACCTTGAGCCATGAGACGAGGTAAACAATTCTTGTGTTTGGAAATTGCCCACAGAATACTATTTTGAGTTGTTTTGTTTTTTGCTTTCACCTTAAAAACACATACTACAATGTAAATACATTTTGTCCTGAAAAGTATCCCTACTCTAAAATAATTTCATATTGATCCATCAGCCTAGCTGTAGGACTATTTGGATTTCTACACTTACTACATTTCTAAGATAAAACAATAGATACAATAGTAGTGAGAGACACTCACTCTTATAATTTGATATTTGGAAGAAATAAGGCAATCATAAATAAGCTATATTTTTATATACTATCTTCAGAGGAGAGGGACCAGTCAAGAGCAGAGGCTTCTAATGGATAACTGTGCAGGGGGAAGGAATTTCTATTCCAGAGGGCTGGTCTTTAGTCTGGGGAAGGAGTAAAGATGGCGCTTATCTCAATGCTTCAAATTTCCTGAAGGCAAGATGAGGGCAATGCATTTGTGATGTCCTGTTCTCTCTACTTTAACCCAACACACATTCATTGAGAATCTTTCCTGTGCCCAGTACATTCTAGAACAGTATGGGAAGCAGAGATGAGTGAGAGAGAACCCTTCACCTCAAAAAGCATAGAGTCCATTAGAAGTTAAACACAAATACAAAAACAATTGCAACTCAAGGCAGCCGACTCAAACCACTGCTGGTGTGAGCAAAGGAATTAATCAACAAATAAGCAAGTACAGCAGACAAGAAATAATGAGTAAAGGATGAGAAAGGTTCACTGTTCTCTATTGCTGCCATTGTCTTACTTCTGGATTAGAGTTTTAAACTTCTAATGTGCTGTGTCTTGAGGAAATGGATAGGCCAAAATTCTTTTAAGTTGGAAATGTGGGAAAAGTAAATCTTTTTAAGCCCAACTGTAGTCATTACTGAAAAGAAAGTCAAAATTAGAAAATACAGATACCCAAAGGACAAGTAATTCAAGGATCAAAAATTAGAATGGGCCTCATACATAATATGGATTAAAATGTTAACAAATGCATTTGTATTTGTTAAATGGAGAAAGGTAAACACATTTTAGTTTTTCTTTGCATGTTTCATGTTAACTTTATATGGTGTCCTGTGCCACTTGCTGATAATAAGAAATTGCTTTTTTTCAAATTATATTTAGTCATGGATAGTAATGATGATCTCGATGAAGACAATCTTACAAGTTATGACATTCAGCTCAGTATTCAAGAATCCATTGACGCCAGCAAGACCGAATTTTATCCTGAAAGGTAACAATCAACTTGACTGTCCTCAACAAAATTTCTTTCTTACAATCATTTGGTTGTAAGATGAAAAAAAATGCTGCCTCCTGACTCTTCCTCCAGGAAAATGCTCACCCTCCTTATCTGGAAGAGAAGTGAACAGCTTTACACGGGCCGCTGTGATAGGGTCAGCAGTCTGACCTTCCACAAATCCCCACTCAGGCAGAAGACAGAAATAACTTGGAGGGGAAATTTCTAGTTGAATTCAGTTGTGCATGATTGCCTATTTTCTAAATGAATGGAATGAAAAGAACAATAAATTTAAACAAATTTGCAAGTACAGTTTAT
>PVJC01045892.1:0-13519 GCA_004026665.1 Murina feae
AAGTTACTCCAATTTCCAAAACCGGGGAATCTCTAGCCTATGTAATTGGACTAACTGCAAGGAACAAGCGATTTAAAACTGCATTTGCCAGCTTGAATAAAAGAATGCCAATTACAAATAAAAACTGATTAACATATTAGGCCCCTCAACTAGACGTCTGTCTGGCAGGTTTGCTTTGGTCCAGAGGCCAGGGGGTGGCACTAAGTCACCTCCCCAGCTGGAAGCCCAGGTTCCCCCTAGCTAACTGTTCTCCAGGAGTTTTAGTGGGGTCTGTGGCTTTAATTGACCACTTGCAAAGTTTTCTCTATAACAGATGAAAGCATTTTTATAAAATGAGATTATTGAAATGTTAAAGGAACACAAAGAAAAGCACTCTGGAAGACAGATTTTCCAAGAACGAAAATTTCTCCCTGGTTTTTAAAGTAGTAATTCCACTTAGAAAACTGCGTGGGACTGAGGAAAACTATTCATAATATATATTTGAGTGGGGCAAGAAAATGCAGGCTTTTTTTTTTTTTTTGTCACAAAAGCACATTTATGAAAAAATGGGAAGGAAGAAAGAGTTACAATATAAATAGAGGTGACACGATGATAAGCCCATCACGTCTGTTATTTCTTTGGGTTGACTTCTTTTTGAAAGCTGACTTTAAATAGAGATGCAAAAAATCCCTTCTCCTAGAACCTAATCCAGACAGTAAATCTGTCCTGTCCAATATGGTAGCTATCTACATGGGGCTAACTGAGAGATTTAAACAAATTCAATAAAATAAACCATTATTTTTCTCACTTGCCACATTGCAAATGCTCAACAGCTACACGTGGCTAGTGGCGCCTACACTGGACAGCGCAGACATAGGCCACTTCCATCTCTGCAGGAAGCTCTATTGGACACACATCTCGAACTCCTGTGAGTGCTGAGACATGGCAGGAGAGGCACTAGAACACAAGCTCCATGCGGGCAGGGCCTTGTCTTCCATGTTCACTTCCTAGAGTTCTCAGCGGGCACTCTAGGAACGGTGTAGAGTAAATGAATAAGTGACCACGTGGTAGACCCAGAGTCATGAGAGCCACGTTGAGGAAGCCTCTGCTGGCTCCCTGGGAGCCGTCTCCCAGCCTGTAATTCACGCCAGAGGAGCTGCTTTTGTCAGCATGCTTCCAAATAGCAGGAAATTGGCTACAAGTTATGATCTCACAGGCCTGTTCCATTTTAATGACTTTGAGGAATGTTAATATAGGCGACAAGTTTGAATCTAGGCTAATATTTAATACACCCTAACGTTTTAGTACAGAAGAAAAAAATCTTTTTTATAGGGTTACAAAAAAAAATACTATTTTCAAAACTGGAATTAAACTGTTTGAGTTTTCTAGAAAATAAAGGAGTTTGAATGTCAGTGGGTTCATAGCATGCTTGTGGTAGGACCAGGTTGACTGTACTCATGTTTTTAGAAATAGCAATACTTACGAATGCATCGCCCGAGTGGATCGCTATAATAATTTTCCTGGCACTCACTGCAGCGTTTCCCACTGTAGCCTAATTTACACGGACACTGGCCTGTAACCTGTGAGAACATTGATGGGTGAGGAATGGACAAGCTTTCTGATCTAAAAAAAAAAATGCATTTAATACAAAAGTTTTCCCTCCAGTGATTTAGAACATACAGCTGTGCAAAGTCAGAGGAAGGATGATTCCCACGGCCAGCAACCACCCCCCGATCAGGAGTCAATGTGTTTTGGCTTAGGGCTCTTGAATATACCGCCTGCTTCCAGCTGTTCGAGGACAGGTGGCCCCAAACTGGGAAACATACACAGACGTAAATGAAAACAAAACACACAATGGGAAACGGGCCACATTCTTTTCCTCTACAATTATGGGAGTTTTCCCAAAACACAGAGAGGCTAAAGACCTGGATAACATTCATCAATTAATTTGGCAAATAATGTTTCCATGGTGGAATGTCCGATGGAGTTTCTCCCAATTGGGCCAGTGTTTTGCTCAGCAAACATTTTTTTTTTTTGCACTTGAAATGTGATCATTTAATAATAGTTTTTTAATTGTGTTCTGGGAAGAGGGTTGGATTTCTTTTGTACCATCCCCACTGGATTCTTGAGCAGCTTTTTTTTGAAAACTGAGGAGGTTGCAAAATTAACAAGAGAAAAACAGAGAAGCAAATCACTAGAATAGTGGCCCTAATCTGCTTAAACAACAACTCTGCCAGTATCTTCCAGTGAATAAGCAGCATGATTACAAAAGTGACGGCATCAACTACGTTGCTACCCATCTTTGGAGTAACCACTAGCTTCTGTTTAAATGTCAGAGGCAAGGGGCTCTTGCTGCTCATGAAGGCTGTCATATAGCTGGTTGTCCTTGATTGTTGGGCAATGCTTTATTACATTGCTGTATAATCTGCTCCCTGTAGCTTGCCCCCATTGTTCTGAGGCCTGTCTAATGGGTTGCACAAAACTGGCAGCCTCCCTCTTTCCTCTTACAGTCCTCTTCCCAACCATAGATAGTCATTCGCAACTTGTGTTTGCTGCTCTTCTTCAGGCTGACGACATTTAATTCCTTCAAGCCTTCATCAGAGGGTAGCATGGTTCTATTCCACTCTCCTGGTTGTCTTCTTTTGGACACTTATTAGTTTGCTAATATAAGGTTTAAAATGTGGCACTCAGAAATGACAACTGTGCTCCTGAAGCTGTTTGGCTAGTACAGAGGACAGTGGGACAACGACTGCCCTGAACCTGGGTTTGGCCCTCCCCCTACTCCTGTCTGAGTGGGCATAGCCTCCTTGCTAGCCCATCCACACAGCTGGCTCACTTGAAGCACACAAGCATGGAAATCCTTAAATGTTTTTTCGCATGAGCTGGTGCCAAGTTATTACTCCCACCCAACAGTTATGCAAATTTTAAAAACAAAACTTGCAAAACTTGACTTGTATCCTCTTAATATCTCATCTGGTTTCCAGACAATAAGACAGCCTGTTAGGATATCTTCTTGTCTCTTGTTCTGTCTTTATCACATTAGCTTACAACTTTGCAATATCCACAAATCTGATAAGCCTGTTTCTCCAGCTCCATCTTAAATTGTTGATGAAAATACTGGATGGCGCATTTGGATCTCTCTGCAAGAATGCACTGGGGACCGCCTACTGGCTGAGATAGAGACATTTATCACAGTTGTTTAAACAGCTGAGGATCTAAATGTTCATACGTGTTCTCTGTGCTCAAGTGAAAGTGTTTTCTCATTGTAAAGAGCAGCCTTCCCCTAGGAATTCCCTTTGGGTCAGACAACCCCAAATCTCCTTGCTGTAAGGGGCTCTTTGGTTAAACCAGCGCCATCTGATTTTCAGCTTCACAGGCTTCCCTCAGCCTCCATGACTGAACTGCACTCTTTGTTGAGAGCTGCTATAAATATGCTTCCCACAAGGTCTAAGAAGCATGCTAGAGAGTGATGTCATGAACATTAGGAGTTCCTCATGAATTAGGAAGCCAAGCCATCACATGGAGATCTACTAATTTGCTCTATGTTTGGCGGTTGCGGGTGTGAGGAGTGGAGGGAAGTCCATAAAACAGACATGGTCATCTGGTGCCCAGATCTTGGTTTCTAGTACCATTCTCCAACAAAAGGAAACAGCACCCCTTGAAGAAATGGCTGATTCTAGAAAAGGGGCAGGAAATAGACAAGACATGCTTAGTAACTTTAAAGTATCTTGCCTGGTCACAGTGGCTACCATGAGAGGTCCGGGGGTCACAGTCACATGGTTGGCATCCTCTGCCAGCGATGAGGTTCCAGTATCCAGCAGCGCAATGGTCACAGGTCCGCCCTGTGACGTTGGGCAGACAGGGGCATGTGCCAGAATCTGGGTCACAAATGCAAGCTCCCCGACTAGGGGGACACTCAGTGGTATTCACGCCAGAAGGATGACAGGAGCATCCTGAGATAACAGGAGGTAAATTCAGTGATAACAACGGCTTTCAACAACCCATGCAAACATGGTGAAATGTATCATTTCTCCAAAGGGTTCAATACCTTACAATAGTACGGAATTTATCAAAGAATTAAGTAGGTTGAACCCATTCAACTTGTTGATCTCCCAGAACAGCAGTTTCATATGGTTGTGCCTACTCTGTTTGAAGAGCTCACATAGTAGCCTATGTGAAAAGACGGCAAGTCTCACTTCTTCCTTCATGTCATTCACCAAAGTTCCATTTATGTGAAAGATCTGAAACCAAATGGTTTACTAAATTGGGTGAACTGAAATATCACCCAACTGATATCTCCTAAAAAAGAAAAGTTTATTTCTCTTCTTTCTTTATCCTAGAATTAAACCTATGTCCTCTTCTACATCAATGACTCTCATATTTATACATTAGAGTCACTTGATGAGCTTGTCACAATGCATATTTGTGGGTCTCACTCCCAGAGCATCGATTCCATGGGTCTGAGGTTCAGCCCAGGAATTTGCATTTTAATGCCTCATCCTCATCCCTACAGGACTCTGGCTCAGTGCACACTGGGCCATACTCTGAGGAATAAGGCTAAAAATCTGCTAGAGAATAGTCAGAAAAGGCAAACCAATGACACCAGTGAGTATATTATAGCTGCACCGTTTCTGCTGATGAGTTCAGTGCCCCAGCCCATCACCCAGGGGGTGCTGACACCCCTGGCCTAACTGAATTGGGCATGGGAGAGCTGCTACAAGACTCATGAGTTGCCACAACCCCCACCCCTTCCCCCCAGGAGCCTTGCAGACTTACTTTTGCAGGTTTGATTGAGGGCTGACCCAAAGTGACCCGGTTTGCAAAGCTGGCAATTAGGCCCCTGAGTGTTGTGCAGACATTTAAGGCACTCCCCTGTTACTCGGCTGCAGGTCTCTGGATCAGTGACATCAATGTTGTTGTTGCAGGCGCATGGCCGGCAAGGTGCTCCAGAAATTCTGGGATTTCCATAGAAACCAGCAGAGCATTCTTCACACTGCTTACCTGAAAGATGGAGAGAAAAAAAGGGAAGGAGGTGACAGACGTGTGTGTGTGTGTGTGTATGTGTGTGTGTGTGTTGGGAGACGGGGATGAAGATTGGTATAGAGAATAATTGGGTAACTCTAGGGATGAGAGGTCACATGTTGAGGATGAATAAGGAAAAGTGTTCTACTTTAAAACAAAACATTCATTTTAGCTTATTATTCATTAGGAGGGTAAAATGATTATCCAGGGCTAAAACGTCTTTGGTGAAGAATGGATTCTAGTGTTTCTTAAAACCTAAGAGCTCTGGGCACAGGAACCCTGGGTCCTTATAGAACCAAGGTCAAAATAGTGTACCCCAGGGCCCAAAGTTCATGTCTGCCCTTCTTCTCCCCAGGGCCCACCCCATCCGGGCCTGGAGCTGAAACAGCAGCAGCCTGAGATATGTGTCCAGCAGTGAAGATGGCTGAGAGTAGTTTCCTCGATGTGTGAGCCCAAGAGGGTGCTCTTACTGAGCACTGCATGGAGAAACCATCCCATCTCTCCTACACTCTTTGCCCTTACAACCATGAGGCAACTGCACTTGTTCAGGTGTCCAAACTCTGAGTCTACTTGCCATGTTTTCATTCATCCCACTTAGAAATGCTCTGAGAACCCAACCATAGGCTCCATTCTTAAATAATGGCCAACCAAGCTCTGGCTATTTAGTTCAGTGGATAGAACATTGGTCTGCGAACTGAAGGGTCCCGGGTTTGATTCCAGTCAAGGGCACATGCCTGGGTTGTGGGTTCGATTCCCAGTAGGGGGCATGGAGGAAGCAGCCAATCGATGATTCTCATCATCTCTCTCTCTCTCTCTCTCTCTCTCTCTCTCTCTCTCTCTCTCTCTCTCTCCCTTCTTCTTTGAAATCAATAAAAAGTATACATATTTTAAAAAATGGTCAACCAAGCCAAAGTGTACAGGGAGAAGAGACTATAAGAGAAAAGGCAATTAAAAAGAGATGTGTAACCATAGGGATAATAAAAATATTATCCATGTAATTTATTATCATTATGGTAATTATCACTGAAGAAAATATGAGCACCATATTTCTAAGTGTGATTAAATCAAGTGGACATTGTAAGCTTTCTTCTTTGTTTACATTACATGTTTAAACTCATGCTTAAGCTATGCAAAATAAAAATTTTGAGCAACGGATACAAATATTGAATTAATTTATGCAGTCTCCATTCAATGCCCAAATCAGTGCTTCCAGACTTCTGGAAAAATTAGTTGTATCTGTGAAATGCCAGTCAAATTGATTGGTCAGATTTATACAAAGAAAGCATTGGACTGGTTATTATTATTTTTTAACCTTTTAATTGCTTATGTTATATGTAATATATAGCACATATATTTACTTTATCACATATATATCTTAACATGTGATGATTTTATTTTAAGTGAATTAATTTGATTTAAACTCATTTGGTCAGTTAGTTTTCCAGAACAGCATTAAAATTTACAGCTGAGTGGAATGAGTTTTAAATTGTCACTGGTTTTTAAATAATTCAAATTCTTTGTTTATAAAGCAGCAATTTACCACATTGTGTCTTCTTACCATTAACTTATATTCTGTAACATTCATTTGGTCAAGGTAGATAAATTATTAATATGTGATTACTTTTCAGATAGCCCTGTGAAATAGAAGCAAAACAACCATCATAAAGTCTCCTGCCTACCTGCATAACCTTGAGCACAATTGCAGATTACATCTGAGTTCCAAGGATTCCAGTAACAGGAATGGGCAAAGTACTGATTGCTCGAGGGAACATCTGGACATGGGCAAGGACGGCAGGGCTGTCCTGAAGAAGGATTTCCATAGTAACCATTGATGCATCTGTCAAGGCAATTTATTTTCACCAAAATGTTCCCAGGAAAAGCTTACATGCTAGCTAGTGTGCACTTGCTATGCATTAGGACCATGCAGCTTTGAAAACTCAATTTTTTTAGAAGATGCTTATTTGCTCTGCATGAGGATTTTTTTTACTGTTGAAAGCCCCGTGGTATATCATTAAACTCCATATAATTGCACTCAATTTATATGTCTTATTTCAGGAATATAAAAAGCAAGGGGCCATGCAAATGCCTGTTATTATTAATTTAATCAGACACTGTCTGGCTTATAAAAGATTTTGAAGGACGATAGAATGACATTATCTTTCCACCCAGAACAACCACTCTACACTTCAATACTGTTAGTTTCTACTCAGTGTTCCTTTGGAAGTGTTGCGAGGTTGGAACAAAAGAAAAATTTAAAAATAAAAGTACAGTCCAATCAGCTTGGCTCAGTGGTTGAGCATTGACCTAAGAACCAGGAGGTCACAGTTCGATTCCTGATCAGGGCACATGTCCGGGTTGCAGGCTCGATCCCCAGTGTGGGGTGTGTAGGTGGCAGCCGATCAAAGATTCTGTCACCATTGATGTTTCTCTCTCTCTCTCTCTCTGTACTTTCCTCTCTGAAATCAATAAAAATATATTTTAAAATATTAAAATTAAAAAAATAAATAAAAGTACATATGAGTTCCATACCTTTCACAGTTTCTTCCAGTTGTAAAACCCCCACAATTGAAGCATGATCCTGTTTGTGGGTCACAAAGCTCAGCGAACGAATTACAAAGGCAGGCGTGGCAGTTGGGAAATCCAAAATAGCCCTGCAGGCACCCGTCACAGCTGCGGCCAGCCACCTCTTCCTGGCAGGGGCACTGTCCGGTTATTTGGTCACACACAGTGCTCGTTGAGCCTTGAGGATGGCAGTGACACACTAGATAAAGCCAAGAGAACATGGTGGGGTCGGGGGCAATGGTGTGCCGGTGAAAGAGGTATAGGCCTGATTTTGCAGTCCCTAACTTACCAGCTCACTCCAATCAAGGTGAACAGAGGGAGTCTCTGAAGTGCCTAGAGCAGAGCCTGGCATAGAGTGAGCACCAGGTGACTGTTGGTTAAATAACAAGTCACCGATTCATTCAACAAACAGTAAGCTGTGAGCAATTGGGTTTGATAAATATTGCCATTCAGAGGATCGGAACAAGTAATGTGCTTTTAATCACTTGGACTTCCATATATCTTGGGAGTCAAACGTTTAGACTATAAAAAACATAAGACACCCTCTCAAAACTGTCAGGTGCTTCTTTTTCCTGGACAAGATGGTAAAGGCTCAACCCTTTTCTGCTAAATTGTTGAATTACTCGAGCTGATCTTCCCTATAAAAAAATGTGATGCCTGTTTGGTTTACAGGTTGCTACATAGGAAAAATATATATTCCTTTGTGTATCTCAAGCAATTTAAAAAAAAAAAAAAGAAAAGAAAGAAAGGAGCAGTGATGATCCAGCTGGCATGGCTCAATGGTTGAGCCTCGACCTATGAACCAGGAGGTCAAGTTTTGATTCCCCATCAGGGCACATGCCTGGGTTTCGAGCTCCATCCCCAGTAGCGGGCAGGCAGGAGGCAGCTGATTTTCTCTCATCATTGATGTTTCTCGCTCTCTCTCTCCCTCTCCCTTCCACTCTGAAATCAAATAAAAAACTTAAAAACAAAAAAGGGTGGCGATGGAAACAAGTGGTTTCATGGGCAGTTTGCTAGGTAGGCAATGACCAGGAAGGTGTGCCACCTCTCCGAAGCATGACTGAGAAGGTATTTCCCTACCTGCAAGCAGAATTCATGTACCTGGTGGTTTTCATGGTTCCTAAGGCAGGTTTCTGTGGGGAACAGTATTTCACTAATAGTTTATAATGTAGAATAGAGAACTACATACATTGACATGTAGGATAACTGAATTTACTACTGTGGGCGAAGTCCCATCTACGTCCTTACTAATGGGCAGATTATAAAATGAATTCCAAGACTTTGCACTCCCGGCATCAGGAAGCGTCATTCCTGGTCGCTGTGTTGACCCCTTTCTCGGCTTCCCAATCTCATCATTGTTCTAGCCTTTCCAGCCACTGGCTCACATACCAAATCGCACAGCTGGGTTTGCACAGCCAACTCCCTTTGTGATGTCCCGCAGCCTTCTTGGACTATCCTCTATTTGACATAGACTGCAAACGCCCAGAAGCATGAACCATGGTTTTATCATCACTCACACTGCCTTTCAGAGCTCTGCACACTCAGTGCCCAGGGAATGGATGGATGAAAAACAGTAGAAAAAAATTCCAATACATTTTATCTACATCGACAGTCTGAGTAATGTAGTCAATTCCCACTCTGCTCCCCTGTTAGACTCCACACATCAAGTTTCTTCCCTTCGAACCTCCAGGTTGTGAACAAGAGCGTCTCTGTTTTCTGTTACCTACAGTGACAGCCGTGATGCCCCAGGCCGTAGCTTCCTGCTGAGCACCTGTCACAGCGGCGCCCGGCCACGTGTGGCTTACATGGGCACTGGCCTCCAAGTGGGCTGCAGCCGGTCCCAACTGAGCCCTGGGGGTGACACTGGCAGGCTGCGGGCAATGAAAGAAGGATGTTAGAGGTGAAGGAAGTGAGGGAGAAGCACCTCATGCTCATAGTGGCTTTGGTTTTCCTCTCTTTCAGGTAGTACCTCTCTAGTCCTTAATCCCTTCCCTGTGAAAGGGGGATAATGGATTACAGGGATTAAAGGTAATAATGTTTATGAAGTACTTAGAAGAGTGTTTGGCATCTAATAAATGCTCAATAAACATTGCTTAAATATAACAACAATAAATATTACTTAAGTTAACGAAAGGCTTAAAATAAATTGTTTTAGCCGTTAATTGTTCCAATTTAGTTATTATTATTGATATTATTATTACTTCAATTCCCGGTGATCTGTGTTGGTGCTGGACTATGCCTTTGAATTTTCTTATTCTCTACTTTTCGTGAGATTATGGACGGCTGGAAGACATAGCCCTTCAGTATGAAAGAAAAAACGTTTGCCTGGGCCTGGCCAGTGTGGGTCAGTGGTTGAGCATCAACCTATGAACCAGCAGGTCTTGGTTCAACTCCCGGTCAAGGCACATGCCTGGGTTACGGGCTTGATCCCCAGTACGGGGCATGCAGGAGACAGCCAATCAATGATCCTCACTCATCATTGATGTTTCTATCCCTCTCTCCCTCTCTCCCTCTCCCTTCTG
Organism: Murina feae; assembly: GCA_004026665.1. Lineage (NCBI taxonomy): Eukaryota > Metazoa > Chordata > Mammalia > Chiroptera > Vespertilionidae > Murina > Murina feae. Next base: position 10,086 of record PVJC01045892.1, read on the forward strand.
CTCTCTTTTTATATTACTTAAAAAATATAAAACATATTAAAAAAAAAAACAAATGCCTGGAACTTAGGAAGACCAGGGTCTCATTGTAGCTGTCACTCTATAGCAGTAGCTCTTAACTTAGGGGGGGGGGGCGGATTTTGCCCCCAAGGGACATAAGTCACAGTTTGCAGACATTTTCAGGTGTCACAACCAGGGCACGGGTGCTACTGGTGTCAGGTAGGTAGATGATAGGGATGTTGCTAAACATCTCATAATGTACAGGACAGACCTCACCCCATCCCCACAGCAAGGTATTATCCAGGCCAAAAATTGCAAACTACTGATGGCGAGAAGCCTGCTCTAAACTTAGCACAATGGGCAAGTAATGTTTTTAGACACTAATGGTCTGATATATTCAGTGACAGGGGATGAAAGAAGTTGTTTAGAGTTCATTTCAGACCTAAAATGTCAGGATTCTAAATAAATACGCATGTTAGGACTATTGTTCCTGCTTTCTAGCATCTGCACATTCTGATTCCAACACATCAACAGATTGCTCTGCGTATCTAATCATCAGGCAAGATTGGTTGTTTGGAATAGCTGCTAAAATAAATTAAGTTGATTCACTCATGTTTCAAAAAGCATTTTGACAAGTAGCAGTGTTTCAGGAGAGCCTACTCAGGGATACTCACCCACTGCTCCATTGTGTAGCCTGGCGGACATGCTGACTGTAAGCCTTTCACATGCACCAGCGAGCTCCTGAGCTCCTGGTTCTGAGGCAATTTCAACACAGGAGTGCAGCTGATGTCCATCTGCATCCTGCTTGCTGTAGAAATCCTCTGGCGCGTTGATTTGGGGAAGAAGACCAAGCTTTTAAAATAACGAGAAAAGAAGACATGTTCATAGATTCCAGTAATACAAAACTCAGATACGTATATGGGAGCAATAACTAAAAAGGGACTGAATTCAGTTCTTTAAATTGCTTATGACTAAATATTTTATGATTTTCAACTTATTTAAGAAGGCTTCAACTATATATTTCCATTTATTGATCAATGACAAAGAAAATAAATGAGACTGTATCTTTTTAGGGTCCTTATTACTATATATTTTAACTTGTTAATAAATTCGTCTTAGATTTAAAAGACTGTTAACTAGGCTACTTGTAATAAGAAATTATGGGCATTCCATAGTGTTACTGTGGTGTGGAAACCACTGCCTTAATCTGTAATCATACAACGTGCAACCATTTTCTCCTACCGGGCATCCTAGGTCAGGGACTTGTGGGGAACACTGTGCCCTGCGCAGATCTTCCTGCCTTCCTGCCTGCCAGCTGCCATGGCATTGACTGCTAAAGGCTCACAGCTGTCCTCTTCTCCAGAAAACTGGAGTCTGCCACCTTGTCCAGGAGTTACTGCACTCACTGGGGGCCAGGGAGAGAAGTGGTGAGTCTGTAGCCAATGACTCGGGCACACACAGGCTCACCACTTTGCCTCTGGGTGGAACCAATTCTGTGGTGTGATTCGTGGTCCAGAGCTCCCTGGGGATCAGGCTGCAGCTACACTTCAGAGACCACATCCTTCTTTGGTCCCTCCCTGCCCTTTCTTAGCCCCTCACTCCTCTACTCCTGCCTACATGCCCTCAGTAAATCAGGTATGCCTGAGTCCCTGAGGATTCTGACCTCAAACAGGGACCCACGGCCTCCTCTGAGATTTCTGACAGTTTGCCAAGATCAGCTTACTCTCTTAATTTTTATTTAGGTTTTAGGGGTTTCATACATATATAAGAGAATGATTGCTTGAAAACTGATCAAATGGATATATTTTTAAGTTAACTTCAAATGATCTACTTCTATTGTATATCTACCAAACTCCATTGCCATGATTTGGTTTACATCACTGTCTTCTATATCAGGCTGAGAATTCTTAGAGGGTGAGAACCGTGTTTTACACCCAGGAACCAGCCCAGTGCCTGGTCCACACACACTCAATAGATAGGGGACGAATGGATAATTTAAATGGATGCGTTTAATACATCACCAAGTGGTAATCTTGGGAGCCTGTGAAGTTTAGAAGTATTTAGGATATGGATTTAAAATGAGGAGTAAGTTGGCTCTTATAAATGTGAATTTCATGACTATTGTCTAATCTAATAAAAGAGTAATATGCAAATTGACCCTCACTCCATTACACCCACAAGCCATGCCCACAAGCCTTATCCACCAACTAATCAGGAGCAAATATGCAAGTTAACTCAACTAAGATGGTGACGCCCCGTCTGCCTCAGCCCCACAACTGAAGTAGCCATGCCTGTTAGCCAGGCAGGTGGTGGGGGATGCAGGGGGGTGAGGGGTAGAGCCATCAATCAAAACCCTGGGAAGGGGCAGAGCCAGTGATCTTAGGGGTTGGGGGTCTTCTTCCCAGGCCTGCATCCTAGCCCAGAAGCTACAGGCCTGGGTAGGGGTGGAGCTGAGATTGGAGGGGCAGGGGTGGAGCCAGTGATGGGAGTGAACTACAGAGGAAACAGCTTTTCTTAACGCTCATTGGCTAAGCTCCCTGTATGCCACTGGCAATATTCTTAGTAACTTGGATAATAAGAATCCAAAAAGGCATCTAGGGTTTTTCCACCAAACTCCTGGAGAAAAAAAAATGAAGGCCCACTGCTGGAGGGCTAAGAAATGTCATATCTTGCTCTAGCCAGTTTGGCTTAGTGCATAATGCCTCAGCCTGCTGACTGCAGGATCTGGGTTCAATTCTGACCAAGAGCATGTACCTAAGTTGCAGACTGCTCCCTGGCCAGGGCCCAGGTCAGGGCTCATGCAAGAGGCAACCAGGGCCCAGGGCTCATGCAAGAGGCAACCAATTGAAGTGTTCTTCTCACTTTGATGTTTCTCTCTGTCTTTCCTTTCTCTTCCACATTCTCTAAAAATCAATGGAAACATGTCCTCAGATGAGGATAAAAAAGAAAGAAAAAATGAAATATCATATCCTATGAAAGACACATCTTGAAAATGCCTAAAGAAAGTTGTCATTTTTTCATGGTAAAGGGACTGGAGTCCGTGTTAATGAAAACACCTTGGTGGCTGTGGTGACTGGCAGTGGCTGTAGCAGCAGAGTGATCGGGCTGGTGGCTTCCCCTGATTGGCGTGGTCGCCTCCCACAAAGGGAGGCCAGACTGTGGCTTAGGCCCACTCCCCATGGGAGCCCTGCAGGCTTTCCATATGTAAGAGGCGGCAGGCTGGGCTGAGGACCCCCCTCCCCCCAGTGCACGAATTTTGTGCACCAGGCCCCTAGTTATTAATAATAACATCCCTTGGTGATTTAGGACTTCCTTATGTTCCCCCTTTTCCTCTCTTTATGCTGCCTGGGTTCCTAACTTTCAGCTTTATTTCCCTTGAATTAAACCTGTTATATATGATTTTCTCTATTTGTAACTCATATGTTGGTTCATGAGCA
>PVJC01045893.1:0-13520 GCA_004026665.1 Murina feae
GCCACTCCTCTGAGTCTCAGACTCTTCTCTGGTTGTAGGATTTTCACTCAGCCAGCCGTCCTGTGGGTGCGAGTGGTGTCCGTGTGTTCTTTTCGTGGTTTTTCTGAAATAGTTGTTCACAGCTGCATATACGGTGTCTACCCTATGCCGCCATCTTGTTTCTCAGGAACAGCTTCTTTTTGCCAGAATTCTTAATTCCAAATATGGACTCTCCCGTGTGTGGCATTTCTTCCCCACAGCCTTAACTTGTAGCTCCTTGAGTTTCTTCTGCCCCTTTCTGTTTCTGCTTGATTCCTTACCACTTCACCCATTTCCTTGGTCTGCTTCTGGGGCTGCTTTAGGGACTTCTTAACACCTTCACAGCCAGCCTACTGCCCTTTCCACAGACCCTGCCACTAGAAGCAGTTTCCTGCCTCACCCTCTGCACCTGTACCTCTGTACCTCCAGCATATAATCACTTTAAAAAAATAATAATAATAAAAAAATATATATATATATATGTTGATTTTTAGAGAGAGAGGAAGGGGGTAAGAGAAACATCGATGTGATAACAGAACATCTGTTGGTTGCCTTCTAAACACACCCCCTGCTGGGGATTGAGCCCACTACACAGGCATGTGCCCTGACCGGGAATCAGCAATCTCTTGGTACACTGAATGATGCCTAACCAACTGAACCATACCACCCAGGGCCACTTTTTAATTAATTTTGGTATATGGTGTGAGGAAGGGATCCAGCTTTATTGTCTTGTATGTGTCAATCCAGTTTACCACCATTTGTTGAAAAAACTATTGTTTCTACATTGCTTTTTGTCTTTATCACAACTCAATTTGCATAAATGTCAGAGGGTATGTTTAGGATTCTCAATTCTATTGCATTGATATATGTCTATCCTTACATCCTATCACACTATTTTGATTACTGTAACTCTTTGTTTTGAAATCAGGGAGTGTGAGTCCTCCAACTCTGTTCTTTTTTAAGATTGTTTTGACTAACTGTTGTGGCTCAGTTGGTTGAGCATCCATCCTACACACAAGGAGTTCACTGGTTTGTTTCCTGGTCAGGGCACTGCCCAAGGTTGCTAGCTTGATCCCCAGTATGAGGCATGCAGGAGGTAGCTGATCGATGTTCTCTCTCTTTAATGTTTCTATCTCTCTCTTCCTCTCTGAAATCAATTTTAAAAATAAAAAAGCAACACATTTTTAAAAATATATATTGTTTTGGCTTTTCTCGGTGCCTTGCATTTTCATATAAATTTCAGAGTCAGTTTTGCTCTAAAAAGGCAGCTGGGATTTTTGATAGATATTATAGTGAATCCATAGATCAATTTGGAAAGTATTGCCATCTTAATAGTATTAAATGTTATGAACATGGGATGTCTTTTCAGTGACTTAGATCTTTAATTTCTTTCAATAGTGTTATGTATTTTTCATTGTGCAGGTCTTGCATTTCTTTTGTTAAATTTATTCCTTGGTGTTAGTCTAATAGGTGTTTCTGTGTCTTTGTTCTTTTGGTATGTGGATTCCTTAGGATTTTCTACATGTAGGATCATACCATCTGCAAACAAAATAGTTTAACTTCTTTTTCAATTTTATTACTTTTATATTTTTTCTTGCCTAATTTCCCTGTGTAAAATCTCTAATGCGATGTTAAAAAGTGAAAGCAATGAAAGTGGACAATCTTGTGATTTTCCTGATCTTAAGGAGAAAGCATTTAACTTTTCACTATTCAGTATGATGCTAGTTGTGGGGTTTTTTGTAGATGCCCTTTATCAGATTGAGGAAGTTCCTTTCTATTTCTAATTCATTGAGAGTTGTGTTGTTGTTGTTTTAATCATAAAAGGGTGTTGGATTTTTTCAAATGGTTTTCTGTTTCAATAAAAGCAATTATGTAGTTTTTGTCTTTTATTCTATGAATATACTAGAAGTCCAGCACACAAAAATTTGTGCATTTGGGGAGGGGATGGTCACTCAGCCTGGCCTGTGGCCTCTCGCAGTCTGGGTCCCCTTGGGGATGTCCACCTGCTAGCTTAGGCCTGCTCCCCGGGTGATCAGGCCTAAGGTGGCAGTCAGACATCCTTCTGGCAGTCCGGGAACTCTTGGGGGACATCCACTTGCCAGCGGGAAGCAGGCCTAAGCTGCAGTCAGACATCCTTAGCACTGTGCTGGCAGCTGGCAGCCTGGCTTGTGACTGAGCAGAGCTACCCCTGTGGGAGTCCCCTGACCACCAGGGTGCAGTTCCTGCATTGAGCGTCTGCTCCCTGGTGGTCAGTGTGTGTCATAGTGACCAGCCATTCCCAGTTGTTCTGCTGTTAGGGTCCATTTGCATATTACCCTTTTATTATATAGGATAGAGGTCTGGTGCATGGATGGGGGCCAGCTGGTTTGCCCTGAAGGGTGTCCCAGATCAGGGTGGAGGGGATCCCGTTGGGGTGCCTGGCCAGCCTGGGTGAGGGACTAAAGGTTGTTTTCAGGCTGGCCACACTCCTTTCGGGTGGAGGTCCTCACTGGGGTGCCTGGCCAGCTTGGGTGATGGCTATTTGCAGGCTGGTCAAGGCCCCCAGTGGGAACCCTCACCCCATGGGGGTGTTGCCAGCCTGGGTGAGGGACTGAGGGCTGTTTGCAGGCTGGTCATACCCCCTCCAGGGTGGGGATCCCCACTGGGGTGCCTGGCCAGTTTGGTGAGGGGATGATGGCTGTTTGCAGACTGGCCACAGCCCCTTTAGGGTAGGGAGGGTCCCACTGGGGTCCCTGACCAGCCTGGGTGAGGGCCTGACGGTCGTTTCAGGCTGACCACGCCCGTGGGCTGGAAGCAGATGTCTGGGATTTATTTATCTTCTATAATTGAAACTTTGTAGCCTTGAGCGGAGCTCAGGGCCAGCCAGGGCAGGCGGAAAGCTTGGCTTCCTCCATCGCCAGGGGCAACGCAAGCCTCCTTCTCACTCCAGCTCCGTGGCTGCAATCTTTCTGACAGAGTGACAGAATGAGAGTGTGATGGTTAATTTGCATATTACTCTTTTAATAGTTATGATTATATTAATTGACTTTTGGATGTTAAATTGATCTTTCATTCCTGCAGTAAATTTCACTTGGTCATGGTATATAATCCTTTTTGTATGTTGCTGCATCAGTTTACTAGTCAGGACTGGTACATCGATATTCACAAGAGACATTGGTCTGCAGTTTTTTGTGTTTTTGTGTTTTTTTTAGATCTTTGTCTGGTTTGGGTATCTGGCTAATACTGGCCTCACTGAATTAGTTAGGAACTGTTCCCTTCTCTTTTGTTTTTTGGAAAAGTTTATGAAGAATTGGTACTAATTCTTTAAAGCATTTGGTAGCACTCATGTGTATAGTCCCTGGGCTGATCTTTGTGGTATGAAGTGAAAAAATATGTAAAACTGTATTTATAGTTTTTATGGTTGAGTTATGAATTCTTTATATAATCTGGATACTAACTAGTCCCTTATCACCTATATGATTTGCAAATATTTTCTCCCATTCAGTGTGTTGTCTTTTTATTTTCTTGATAGTGTCCTTTGATTCCACTTTTCTTCTTAAGGTTAGTTGTTGATTTAAATAACCTTTACACCTTGACTAAGAGTATTATGTCTATTAAGTGTTGACTCCTTGCTATGAAATAGTAATTTGTAAATTCTCATTTACCTGAGAATGTACATCTGTGCCTTCCTTTGCTGGGAACTGTTAAGGAAGAAACTACTTTAAAAAGATACTTTGCCCAGAAATAAGTAGAAAAGCATCTTGAGTAAAGTTGATAAATTTACCTATTTTTTTCTTTGCAACAGGATGCATTAGTAAATACTTTGTAATGTACATTATTCCAGTAAATAAAATGGGTAGTCTTCTGTTTATGATATCCCATTATACTGAATACCAAACGTTTTCTTGATGTACTGGTATTTTACATTCTCTCATAGAAAAAAGAAGGCCATTCTGTTTTGTTGTTACTGATTTTTTCTTTTTTTATGTAAAGATTAAGTAATAGAGTACTTCTGTCCCTTCTGGGACTGAGGGAGTGAATGAGTTATCAGTTGATTATGGCCAAGATGCATGTAGTGGCTGATAGCAGAAGTGGAAATTGAGATTGCATCTCAACTTTGAGGAAAAATTTTCATGCAGTTTTCTTTTTTTAAATAGATTTTTATTGATTTCAGAGAGGGAAGAAGAGGGAGAGAGAGATAGAAACATCAATGATGAGAAAGAATCATTGATCATTTGCCTCTTGCCTGCTCCTCACTAGGGATTGAGCCCAAAACTCGGGCATATGCCCTGACCAGGAATCGAACTGTGACCTCCTGATTTATAGGTTGACACTCAACCAAAAAGTTCTTAAGGGAATCTTTTTCAGTAGAGGACGAAAATGAAGTCATGAAGGAAGGTTGAAGTAGATACATGAAGAAAAAGCAATTTTTAAAAATGTATCCAATCTGTCATGTAACAATTTATTATTTTTCTAGTCACTTTAGCTTTCATAGCTGATGGTATGTTTAACGCTATTTATATTATCATTTTTTGAAGCTTATAGTAGCTGTTGAACAAGAAGAAATTCCCAGACTGCAAGCCCTATATGAGAGAGGCCTACAGAATGGTGTCCAGGGCCTGAGGCTGATCCAGCAGGAGGATATAAAAAAGAAGGAGCCATATTGTAGGGTAAGTGATTCACTGACTCCACACACATGCTCACAGGGACATTTTCATTTAGGGCTCGGTCTTGTGAACATAGAGGCTGAAAGTGAATTTACAGGAGGAAGGATTTATATTGAAACAGATAATCTTGTCACAAAAGCAGTGGAGTGACAAACACTAGAGGGCATTGCCAGAAACTCTGGACACTTGATTTCTTCTTTCCCTAAGTCATTATAAGAAATATCCAAACCTGTAGAGCGAGCATGTCAAACGCTCGGCTGGCAGGTCGCACGCCTCATTTAAATAAGTGGGCCGTAAGTTTGACATGCTTGCTGTAGAGAATTTTCATAAGAGTTTATTTGAGCCAAACTGATGATGTATGCCAGGGAGCAAGCTCTCAGATGCTCTGGAGAATAAGTCTTACAGCTCCTTTTATGCATTTGAAATTAAGGAGGGAAGTTTACAGGAAGGTGAGAGAAAGCAAGGCAGGGATTGGATTAGGATAGTTAGCAAGATTATGTGCTCTCTTGAGGGTGGTTACAGCTTATTTCTATGGTGTGTTAATCTAAATGCACAGACACAATGGACTAGGCTTGCTTAAGGCAAATATAAACCTCTTAAAAATGTTTTTTTGTTTGTTTTTTTTATCGATTTGAGAAGGAGAGGAAGGGAGAGGGAGAGGGAGCAAAACATCCATCAGTTGCCTCCTGTGCGCACCCTGACCTGGGATCGCACCCACAACCCTGACCAAGAATTGAACCAGCGGCCTTTTGGTGCATGGGACAATGCTCAGACCAAGTGAGCCATACCAGCCAGGTTGCAAAGATAAACTTTTTACTAAAGAGGTTCTATGCCTGGGACATGACTACCCACCATGACAGGTCGAGTTAGGGATTTATGATCAGATCACCCTGTGAGGTTACTGTCCATACAACCCCTCTTTTCACTCACACCAATGAAAAGAATACCAGGTCTGAAGGACATAAGCAAATGCAGGAGAAGATCTGAGACCATGTGACATGTTTGGGAAGCACTGAGTGGTGAGGTGTGGTTAGATCATAGGGTGTGTAGGAAAATATAAAAAGTGAGACTAGAAAGGCAGGATTAGGCCCACATAAAGGGCCTGATATTCATGCTGATAACTTTATAGTTTATCTAGTAGGCACAGAAGCCACTGAAAATTTTTGAGGAGAGTGGCTGTGAAATCCAGTGTGTATTTCAGGAAGATAAGGATGTCATGAGTGTGAAGGGTGGGTTGTAGAGGATCTTGCTTAAAACATGCTATAGGGAAAAATCTCCCCTTTATTCATGAGAGAGACATGAATAATAATACACTGCATAACAACTTTCTTTGATAGCCTTTCAGACACTATCAGTTCAACCCCTAATTCCACTGGCTGTTCCAGTGAATGGCTATATCGCCTGTTCCTTCTCCCCTACCCTTTTATTGAAATATGCAATAGCTGGGCTCCAGCCCACTGGTGTGTTCAGTGGTTGAGGAAATCACAGTTTGTTCCTGGCCAGAGCACATGCCCCGTTGCAGGCTCTATCCCCAGTAGGGGGCGTACAGGAGGCAGCTGAGCAATGATTCTCGCTCATCATGCTCTCCTCCCTTCCTCTCTCTAAAATCAATAAAAGCACTGGGGAAAAAAATAGCTGGACTCCAGGTACCTGTATTAAAGAGTCTGTCTTCACCCTGACCGGTCTGGCTCACCAGATAGAGTGTCAGCCTGCAGACTGAAAGGTCCCAGGTTCGATTCTGATCAAGGGCTTTGGTTGCGGGCACATGCCCAGTAGGAGGTGTGTGGGAGGCAGCTGATCGATGTTTCTCTCTCATCGATGTTTCTAACTCTCTATTTCTCTCCCTTCCTCTCTGTAAAAAATCAATAAAATAAAAAAAAAAAATTTTTTTTGACATTAAAAAAAAAAGAGTCTGGCTTCTAACTCATTGCCAAACAATGCTTACCAGAAGCTTTTAGTTTAGTCCAAGAGTTTAGATGAACCCCCACTTGAAAGATGACTAAGTAGTGTAACTTATAAAAGAGGTATGCCCTGCTTTTCTCTGAGGCCTCTGCAGAAGTGATCTACTTTATATAGTGCCACATTGTAATTTTCAATGCCTATTTAGAGTGGCAATACACTAGTATAGTAGAAAATATAGTCTGGTTATTTCATAAAAGTGTCTTGAGTAAATTCCTCCTTTTTCTCCCAACCTCACTACTGCTACCAGCAATGATGGTCAAACTTTGCATAGTACAAGGTTTCTTCTAGGACCGCCAAAAGGAAAACCATTATTAGGGCAGCTCTAAAGGGCTTCTTAGAGCAGATTCCTTTCAGCAAAAGATTTAAGTACTCCCAAGGGGACATTTTGGAAAATTTTAAACTGGCTCTGTGAACTTTGACTTTGGAGGCTAGCTCTTGACAGCTCTCTTCTGGGCAGATCCTGACTGCTGCTTCTGACCTTAGCTGTGCAGATCCGTCTGCCTTTTCTTTAATTGGTCAACCACATGTTCATCTGTTCCTCCTGACTTACAACTCCCAGTGTTCCCTGTTTTGCTTGACTGGTTCTTTTCTACCCACCTGATCTGCTGTGGCCTAAGATTTCACGTTCTGACCTGCTAACCTGGACAGTGCATGCCCAGCTCCTGGCAGACTGCTAGCCTGTCCAACCCCCATCCTGGGCCAGGGCATTGGATTGCTTGGCAGCAGTGACTCACTCCACTTTCCCCCAACATACATATATAGGTAGGGCCCACCAGCATCTCATGAGGAGGGGCAAGGCCAAGGCCACAACTAGAAAGGGAAAGAAAAGAAAGGAGATTTTTTAGAGAAGGACCAGAAAGGGAAAATATCTGGTATATTTAAAGACAGCAACCTTCAAAAGTTCATTCGTTTAGTAAATGTTTGAGTGCCTTCTGTGTGTCAGGCATTGTACTAGGTAATAGGAACATAAGATGAATGAAGATATTTGGAATTCCAAAAATCTATTGATATGGAGCATTTTTACAGCAAACTTTTATCCCACTGTTGTACTTGTCACAGAGTTTTATGCTAAGTAAGGAAGTTTTTGTGACTAAACTCTTGGTATTATCCTAATTTAAATTTTAAGATTATTGTACCCAAAATACTATTTATAAGTTAAAATTGAATTATAGCTATTGACCTATCAAAACAAAAGGACTGATTTCCTGTAGTTGGGCAAATGCTCTCATATTTCCTGATGGAAGCAGACATCAGGAAAATGGTGAAGTTTTTTGAATGTTTCTTTTAGTTCGTGAAGAGAGAGTGTTGGTTGTTTTGTGAGCCTTTATCTTTAGTGTAATCTGGGCACATGGCAATATTGGTCAGGGGTAGGTAGCAAAGTCAAAAGCTTTGAAGGAAAAGCAGGTAAATGCATTGGGATAGGGGTGGGGCACTGATTACAGTGACATACTGTGCTGGCCAAACAAGAAGATAGCAGCATTTACCAGTCCTACTCAGCTTCTGGGTCTTAGTCATTGTGGGAACCAGGCAATCCTCTTAGGGAAGATTGATAAAGAAAACTAATATTCTCATACACATTAAGGCGAGATAAATTGGTACTATTACTAAGGATTCCTCAAAGTGTAGTGACATACTGTGCTGGCCAAACAAGAAGATAGCAGCATTTACTAGTCCTACTCAGCTCTTCTGGGTCTTAGTCATTGTGCGAACCAGGCAATCCTCTTAGGGAAGATTGATAAAGAAAACTAATATTCTCATACACATTAAGGCGAGACAAAATGGTACTATTACTAAGGATTCCTCAAAGTGTAGTCCATACTTAGTGTGTGAAATTCTACTTTTATCCTTTTCTTCAGAATTAGAAAAGGATACATTTATTCCAAAAAATTAAATAAGTAATGCTTGTAAATCATTCATCTATAGAGTTTGAACATATCTTGGCAACTCACACACACACACCACACCAGAAGAACAACCCAGGCTGTTAGTTTCTCATATTACCTGAAGAGAAAGTTTAAATTAACCACATGTGATCTTCATTCAGTATTTGCAGTCTTGAAAATAGAATCTGCAGCAAATCAAATCAATGCTCTACAAACATATGAACAATCAATTCTGAGTTTTCACTGAGTGTGTATGACATGTGATCCACTACTGGGAAAATCTCAGTGGAGTTTATTTAAAACTTTAATCGGAGAACATTATGGTAAGTGAAATAAGACAGTCATAGAAAGACAAGTACCATATGGTTTCTCTCATATGTGGACTTTATTGAACAAACTGAACTGATTACCAGGCAAAATAGAGACAGACTCATAGAGAGCGAGCAGCCAGCTGTGGTGTGTGTATGGGGGTGGGTGTGGGGGAAGGGTTGAGGAAAAAAGGGGAAAAAAAAGAGAACTCATAAACATGGACAACAGTGGGGAAGGAAGGTGGGGAGGGGAGGTGGGAGAGGGATAAATGGTGATGAGAAAAATTAAATTAAAAAAACGTAAATGTTTAGTGATACAGAATTCAGCTCAATCAGATATGAATCAGATTGAGGGATGAATAAAACTGAAAAGCTCATTGTAGCAACTGGAAGGGCCTAGCAAAATGAACTCCTTTAAGGAGGAGAATTATTTTCTGATTATAGAAATTTTCTTATTTAATTAGTGTTACTTCTTATATCTGTTTGGACATATTGAATCTGTATACATAGAAGCCTAAGTGACCATCACGTTAGAATGACCAGAATGCTGGTTAACCAGTTGCTATGATGTGCACTGACCCCCAGGGGACAGACGCTCAATGTAGGAGCTTCCCTCTGGTGGTCAGTGCATTCCCACAGGGGGAGTGCTACTCATCCAGAAGCCGGGCTCATGGCTGGTGAGCACAGCTGCAGAGGCAGGAGCCTCTCCCAACTCTGAGGCAGCACTACTGAGTGGCAGCAGCAGGTGCAGCAGCCTGGGATGAGTGCGAGCAGTGTGGCGCCCGGCCCAGGGTTCTGGCTTCTACCTGGCCACCTGCCATTTGGTGCAATGCTACATCCCTCAGGGGATGTCCGACTGGCCTGTGGGGATGGGGCTTAAACCAGCAGTCAGACATCCCCCAAGGGGTCCCAGATTGCAAGAGGGTGCAGGGTGGGCTGAGGGATAACCCCCTCTTCCCCCAGTGCATGAATTTTGTGCACCAGGCCTCTAGTATATACATACAGGGTAAGGCAAAAGTAGGTTTACAGCTGTGAGTACATGAAATGCAGGGTTCATTCATATATATATATTTTTAATTTTTTTTAATTATTGTATCATTTTCCATATGAGCAGCTGTAAACCTACTTTTTTGCCCCACCCTGTATACTCAAGTTCAAATTCAGGTACTACAGAGCAAGCTTTTATTTTATTTTCCTTTAAAATTATCAGGGTTTTTTCCCCTCAAGAAAGCATAATGTGTATTACCCATCAAAATAACCAGTAAAAATTTTCAGCACAAAATAAAATTTATTCAACAAACTATTCTTGGTGATTTTTAATTGTATTGTCTTGACTTTTTCATAATCCTATCCCAGGGTTTAATGGCTATTGATTGCCCATATACTGGCATTGTGGACTATCGTCGGGTGGCTTTGTCATTTGCCCAGGATTTCCAAGATGCGGGTGGCTCTGTCTTGACCAATTTTGAAGTAAAAGATATTGAAATGGCTAGAGAAAGTCCTTCAAGAAGTGGAGATGGTAAGCCGTCCTTGTCTTTTCTTTTGAATACTTGTACTGACTTCTAAACAAATTTGGGACTGCTTTGGGTGGGGTAGTGCTGGGGGAGGTCCAACAGGAGCTGGGCTAGAGTAGGGCACAAAGCTGGAGGCAGGTGCAGAAGGTAAGATTGGACGTGGGCGAACGGACTTCCAGTGAGTCTCATGTTGATAGAACTAGGCACTGATCGGACCCTTATGACTGATGTTAAAACCTGAGTTGCTAAGGCTGTTTATATAAAACTAGAGGCCGGATACACAAATGTTTGCACAGGTAGGGGGGGTTCCTTTGGCCTGGCCAGTGATCGGGCTGATCAGGGCATCTCCATTGGGGCTGATTTGGGCCAGGGATAGTGGCGTAGGGGCTATGGGAGATAGGCAGGCTGGCTGGGGGGGAGGGGCCACAGGAGGTTGGCTAGCCTCGGGAGGTTGGCTGTGGGAGCACACTAACACCAGGGGGCAGCTCCTGTGTCTGCCCTCTGGTGGTCAGTTGCATCATAGCGACTGGTTGACCTGTTGTTCCAGTCATTTGGTTGTACTGGTCACTTAGGCTTTTATATATAGACTAGAGGCCTGATGCACAAAATCGCGCTAGGGCCTGAGCCGTTGCAGCTGCGGCAGCTTGCCTTGGCCCCAGCCTCGGCTTCGTCTGGAAGGACGTGCAGGAGGTATCCGGTCCAATTGGCATATTACGCTTTTATTATTGTAGATTAGCTCCCAAATTCTTCCTTAGTCTGTAGTTTAGAGTCAGAATCCTTGGGGGTGTTTGTTAAAACTGCAGACTTTAGCATCACCCAGTCTTATTGAAGCAGATTGTCTGTGGATAGGACATGACTTAGCCATTCTGAACTGCCCACTTTGGGGAATTTAAAAAATATATATATATTAAAAAAAAATATATATATATATACACACACACACACACACACATATATATACACACACGTACACACACATATGTACACACACACACACATATATATGTTATTGATTTTTTACAAGGAGGAAGGGAGAGGGACAGAGAGTTAGCAACATCAATGAGAGTGAAACATTGATCAGCTGCCTCCTGTACACTCCCTAGTGGGGATGCGCCCACAACCAAGGTACATGCCCTTGACCGGAATCGAACCTGGGACCCTTGAGTCCGCAGGCCGACGCTTTATCCACTGAGCCAAACCGGTTAGGGAAGGGATTTTTTTTTTTAACTAAATGAATCAGTTTGTAAATTTTGAATTTGCTTTAGGGAAATTTGAGGGGAAATGTAGTGTGCTGGGTTTATTCTTCTTTGAGAGATTTTTCTTTTTGGAGATTTGGGCCATATGAATCATCTTCTCAGTGTCCTACTAAATTCTAAGATGATGAGCAAAATTGTTAAATAATTAACATTGTTATAGGTAGGTAGCATAATCAATCAAATTTATTTATGGTAAAAGTAGATCATATTCTTTAACTGTGGCACTTATGTGTTATAAGACTTCGAGATCCCTTGTATCTGATTGGAAATTAATTTTATAAATACTTTATTATTGGAAGATTTTGTGTTTTAATAACTTTTGCTTCTTTTCACAACATAGAATCTACAGAGATCCAGTAACCAATATTTGGACAACAAGTGTCATAATATTAGTCCTGTGGGAAAATACGTACTGATTTATGATGATCCTTTATAGCATGGTGTTTAGATTTGTAGTTCAGAGAAAAAAGCTGGGGCTGCTTATGCTAGAGCTGAAGTGGTGGGAGGTTGATAAGCATAGATTAAGTGAATTCATGTAAAATAATCTAAAAAAACATACCAGAGTTTTATATATTGTCAAATATGAACTAGTTTAATCTTATTACTTGATAAAAGCTTCAGAATGAAATGTGGAAAGTAATCATGGTTGTGAAAAGAAACTCATTTAAGTTTGTTACTAGTATATTTCAAATACTGTAGGCCTTTTACTAAAAATAAATCTTTCACCAATTCCTTTTTCTTTTCTTTTTTTTTTTTTCAGGGATGAAATATCCAATTGTTATAAGAAATACAAAGGTAAAGATTCTTAAGCAAAACTACTTCCATCTATTTTATCTACTTTCATCTCCTCTCCTTTCTTTTTTTTAAATTTTATTTTATTGATTTTAGAGAGAGAAAGATATTGATCGGTTGCCTCCCACACACACCAAGACCAGGCATTGAACCTGCTACCTTCTGTTGTGTGAGATGATGTTACACTGTGCAGGACCCTCGCCTTTCTTAAAAAGTTGAAATAACCACAGTGCTATGTCAGTGAGTGAAATTTGTGTAATGTAAAGTTATTATTCTGAGAGAGATTCTTTGAGAGCAGTGTAACAGTTTTCATTCTAAGAAGGGTTTCAACTTGGAAATGCATTCATATAGTGCCAGTGCCAGCAAAGAATATGATTATAAGAATATGATTATAAGTACTTGGACTATTTAATTTTAAGGCAAAACTGATAGATATATTATTGTTCTACCTGCTTACCTATATTAACTTACCAACTCTCTACTAATGAGAGACTTGGGGAGGGTTTAGATTGTACAGAGGGAGATAGACTGCCTTCCTTCATCTTCCCATAATCTAAAACAACAACTATTTGATAGATAGAAGTATTGCATTCACTGTGTGTTCCTGAATGGTCAGAGTTCAGTCAGGAAAGCAGTCTGTAATGAGTGTAGTCGGATTTATGGTAGGAATTAGGTCTGACACATTGTGAAACCACCTGGGAAGCCAAGGTTCAGAAGTGAGAGGCGGTAGATGCAGGGCGTATCCAGCCAGTCTGAGAAGCCCAAGTGTATCCACCTGCTGAAGTGGAACTGCAAATGAGAAGCTCATGAGAAGACCTGGGGGAGCTCTTATCTACAGCCAGGTCATAGGGGAGGACAGCTGTTGGTCAGAAGGATCAGTATGTGGGAAGCGGAGCTGAGTGAGGAGCTATAATTCACTTGGCAATAGTGTCTATCACCACGTTGGCCTAGAGTGACCTTCGGAGAATAGTGGCTGCTACGTTACTTCTACCTGTCAGATCACATTCAATTCTTGTTTTGGTCAACTTTAAGATGGAACCATATAGGGAGGGGATTTTGTCAAGCATAGTTCCCATTTTAACCAAATTGACACAGTATAACCTCCCACAGTCCATCCCTTTTCAGTTTGCCATCCAATCAC
>PVJC01045894.1:0-13520 GCA_004026665.1 Murina feae
CTCCCATTGCCCAACGTCCCAGCAAGGCCGGCTGGACGCTCCTATAATTGATGCTGTTCCGTTAAGGCGGCCTTTTACTAACGAATCCTCCTCTCTGCCTCACCTCGCAGCTTCTATAATGAAACAATTGTTACACTTAATTGTTGCAAATGTGCGTTTTTGCTTCAGGCCAAACAAAGGCTAAGGAGCCAGCGAGCAGATAGTTTCGCTCTCGCTCCTGCTGCACGGACGCTGCCTAAATGTTTACTCAGGTCCGTCAGTGGCGGCCGCCATGTTGGCTGGGCTAATTTGCATACAGCCGTTCTGATTGGCTGTGGGCGTCCCGGAGAAACGGTTAATTTTACTATTCCGCTTTTATTAGTTTAGATTATTATATAGGATGATATTCTAAAGTATGGCTATACAATAAGTTTAACCATTCCTATTTAATGAACAGGTAGATTAGATCCAACAGTGCTAGAAGCGGTAAACATCTTGAATACACATTTGTGTACATGTACTATGTTTTCTATAGGTTAAATTTTAGCCAAAATATTAGTGGGTCAAAAGAGATGCACATTTAAAAATTCTGACACACACAATCATCAGAGAAATGCAAATTAAAACCACAGTGAGAGCCCTGGACAGTTTGGCTCAGTGGATAGAGCATCAGCCTGTGGACTGAAGGGTCCCGAGTTCAATTCCAGGTCAAAGTTTATAGGTTTTATCCCTGGCCCTGGTCAGGGCATGAGTGGAAAGCAACCAATCGATGTGTCTCTCTTACATTGATGTTTCTCTCTCTGTGCCTCTTCCCCTCCCTTCCACTTGCTCTAAAAAGCAATGGAAAAAATATATCTTCAGGTGAGGAATAACAAAACAAACAAACAAACAAACAGAAACCCACAATGAGCTATCACCTCACACCTGTCAGAATGGCTATCATCAAAAAAATCAACAAACAAGTTCTGGTGAGGATGTGGAGAAAAGGGAACACTAGTTCAATCCTGGTGGGAATGCAGACTTGGTGCAGCCATTACAAAAACACAGTATGGAGTTTCCTCAAAAAATTAAAAATGGAACTTCCATTTGACCCAGCGATCCCACTTCTGGGAATATATCCTAAGAACCCCAAAACACCAGTCAGAAAGAATACATGCACCCCTATGTTCATAGCAGCATTATTTACAATAGCTAACATTTGGAAACAGCCCAAGTGCCCATGAGTAGATGAAAGGATAGAAAAGCTGTGGGATATTTACGCTATGGAAAACTATGCGGCTATAAAAGAGAGGAGAGGGATCTCTTACCCTTTGGGACAGCATGGATGGACGTGGAAAATATTACGCTCAGTGAACTAAGCCAAACTGAGAAAGAGAAATATCAAATGAACTCACTTATCTGTGGAACCTAATGAACAAAATGAATTGACCAACAAAGTAGGACCCGAAGCAGAGAGGCATGGAACAGACTTTCATACCTGGATGTGGGATTGGGGGGATGAGAAGACATAAACCAAAGAACTTAATATACTTATATGCAGAGCCAACGGACAAGGCCAATAGGGGGGTGAAGACCTGGGGGTGGGGGGGGAGATGAGTGAGGGCTGGGAGGGGGGGGGGTAAGTGGGAGATCTCTGTAATACTAAAAACAATAAAAAATACATTAAAAATAAAATAATAAATAATTATTTTTTAAAACTTCTGATACATGCAGAACTGCCAAATTGTCTCCCAAAAAGGCTCTATCAATTCACATTCCAAACCCTGGATAGTAACAATCTTTTAAATCTGTGCTAATCTTATGCGTGAAAATAGTACCTTAATGATGTTTTTACTTGCCTCTCCCTACTAGCGAGATCTGAGGTCTTTCCTCTGTGAGCTGACCGTATCTTTGCCTTCTTTTTCCAGTGACTTGTGTTTTCCTTTGCAGGTTGAAGGGACTCTGAATATGAGGGATATTAAGCACTGTGTGCCAATATTATTCCCTGACCATCACTTATCTTTTCACTTTGCTTATGGCGGCTCCTGCTGCCCACAACTATAACAAGAATTGTGGGTATTTTTTATCCTTGACAAGAATGAGAACCCCAAAACCACTCATATTTTTTTCTACAATTCTCTAGCTAGCCTCCCTCCTTCCAGTTTTGTTTTCCATTTACAACATAGCATAACCTGAGTAATCTTTTTAAACAAAATCATCTACTTAAAATCCTTCAAAAGCTTTCATTTGTCCTTCTGATAAAAACCAAATGCTTATCCTGCCCGATTCGACGTGGGCGCTGACTACCTCTGACACCTTTAACTCAGACTCCAATCAATACAGGTGTTACCATCAGCATTCACACTGCACAGAGAAGCAAAGGAACCCGCTCAAGCTCACACAGCTCAAAAATGGCAAAGCTGCCCTAACCAGTTTGGCTCAGTGGATAAAGCATTGGCCTGCGGACTGAAAGGTCCCAGGTTCCATTCCGGTCAAGGGTACGTACCGTGGTTACGGGCACACCCCCAGTAGGAGGTGTGCAGGAGGCAGCTGATGGATGTTTCTCTCTTATCCATGTTTCTGACTCTCTGACCCTCTCCCTTCCTCTCTGTAGAAAATCAATAAAAAATATATATATTTTTTTAAATGGCAAAGCCGAGAACTCCAGGGCTCTTAACCAGAGTGTGCCAAGTGACAAAAGCTCTATTAAAAACGTAAACACTGCACCAGTAACATGTCTCAAACGCTCCAACTCAAGAACCTTGCAGAAAGATACCGAGTACTGATAGTAAAACAAAACCCTAAATTGTCCTGCTATTTTGAAAAAAAAAAAAAAAAAAAAGAGCCCTGGCTGGTTGCTCAGTGGTTAGAGAATCCACCTGTGGACTGATGGTCGCGGGTTCGATTCTGGTCAAGGGCAAGTACCTCGGTTGCAGGCTCAATTCCAGGGCGCCTGGGGGAGGCAATCAATGGATGTGTCTCTCTCTCTCACATCGATGTGTCTCTCTCTGTGTCTCTCCCCCTCCTTTCCACTCTCTAAAAATCAATGGATATAATAATATCCTCGGGTGAGGATTAACAAAAACAAAACAAAAAAGAGCACAGTGTACTGTTCTACGCGGGCGTTGCTCTCATGCAAACCTCTTACTTTCAAAAAGACACAGAGCATCTCAGCCAGCGCAGAAGAGGCCGAGTGGCACTTCCCGGGCGGGGAGCGGCAGACGCGGGCCTTACCTTCCTCGTCGTCCTGGTCCGCGCTGGGCCCGGGGCCCGCCCAGTCCTGCGCGTCGCCCTCGGCGCCCCCGGCCTCCTCCTCCTCGGAGCCCGAGCCCTGGCTGAAGTCGATCCGCTGCGCCAGGCGCGCCAGGTTCTGGGACATGGACAGCGGCTGCAGGTACGTCTCCGTGCCATCCAGGCCCACCTCCTGGACCTGCTTCTCGCAGGCCGACTCGATGCTGATGCGCACAGCGCGCACCCCGGACATGCTGGCGGCTGGGCCGGCGGCGGGAGGACCCCCGCGCGAGCCAGAAACCGAGCGAGGAAGCCGGGGCGCCTCCGCGGGGAGCCGGTTTGGGGAACGCGGTTTGGGGAACACGGGGCCCCTGCGGGCTGTCGGGAAACCGGCCGCAGCTCCTCAGCCGGAAACCAAGCTGAGAGCCCAGCCGCCTTCCCAGAATGCACTGCAGGACCCTCTCCGCTGCGAGCCCGGGGAAGGAAATCGACGAGGCGCGGGCTCCAGGGGCTTCCGGGCAAGAACTTCCGGTGGATGCCGGCGCGGCGGCGGGAAGGTTGACTGCCGGAGGCGTGGAGCGCAGGGGAGCGGGGACCCCGGTGCACAGAGCGTGGAGAGGTTGGTGCCTGATGTCCGTCTGCTTGCTGAGTGTTACCCGTTTGAGAGTCGTGGAGGAAGGAGAGCTGAAGAAGCGGAAAGAGGTAGGGGAGAAAATGAATGGGTCCCCGCATCTCAGCGTGAGAATCCTCCCGGGGATGCTGAGATTTGACGGCTCACACGGTGTCTGAAGAGTTACAAAACAGGGCGCAGTTTGAGGGGGGAAATAATTGTGCTTGTTACTACTTAAAATTACCCTTCATAATTACTTAATTCGCTGCTTTCCCGTTAGCTGTAGATTTCACGACGGCGACTATCTTCCACAAGCCTGATGGACACAGGCATGTATGCGCTTAATAAGTATTTATTTTATGCCTGAGTGACTGGGGATAGGTAATATTGATAAGATTAAGAAGTAGTGGTAGCCCGGCCGGCGTGGGTCAGTGGGTGAGCATCAACCTATGAACCAGGAGGTCACGGTTCTATTCGGGTCAGGGCACACGCCGGGGTTGTGGGCTTGATCCCCAGTAAGGGGCGTCCAGGAGGCAGCCAATCAATGATTTTTTCCCCTCATCATTGATGTTTCTCTCTCTCCCTCTGCCTTCCTCCGAAATTAAATATATATATATCAGTGGTATAACTTCAGTCTCTGAGTATTTCCCCCCCTCAAAAAAAGTATTGCATTAGTAATAATTCCACTGGGAAAAGATGGATTATTTCGTATTGCAAAACTTTACTTAACTTAAGGAATTATATATACAATTTAGGAATCTTTCCCAGTTTTATTCTGACCAAATATCCAAGTTTTTTTTTTTAACGACTTTATAAAGTTATTAAGAAAACATAAGGATGTCTGTTGTTAGTCTCTACCAAAACAGAATATACATGGCAGGGTATGTTGCTGGGGGGGGGGTGGTATTTTAATTTGCAAGAGTAACCTATTTTTGGCAAGCACAGTCATGTTTAAGATCTAGTGTACTTGACTATGCCAAAACTTGTAAAAGGTTTGAACACTTTATTTTAAATTTAATATTTTTCATAGACTCTAGCTGTGTCAGTTACAGTGCCTTTAACATATTTCTCGTTTCATCTTTATAAGGTGCTCATACTTCTGCAGTTTGGCTGGGGCATTGCAGTCCCAGCTGAGCTTATTTACACATTTGAGGGCCAGATGACCTGTAGTGGGCTCAGCTGCTTGATTCTATTTCAAGTTATAGGTCTACTAGTGGCCCAGTGCACGAAATTCATGCACATTAAAAGGGGATTAATTAGAGGAAATATTTTAATATTGCTATTTGCCCTTTCTCTATAATAGAAGTGTCAGAGATTAAAGAAAATTAGTAAAACATATATGAAAATCTTCCTCCTGTCAGAGGCTGGGGTGCACCACGGAACCCAGAGTCAAGTCTTCAACCACCCATGTGCATCTCAAAATCGCTCAAGACCCAAACCTGTATGGCCCCCCTTCATTGGGCTAGATCTAGACCCAGCCAGTCCCACCCTGTCAAGCCCTGCTTGGTGGGGGGGTGCAGCCTCAGGTCCCCTGGGTGCCAGGGCAGGTGGGCATAGTCCTCTGGCCTGGTGCTGGGGTGGGGGGCATGGCCTGAGGTCCCTAGCCCAGAACCAGGGTGGAGGGCACACCTTCTGGACCCCCATCAAGTCCTGCTGGGTGGGGGGCATGGCCTGAGGTCCCCTGGCCTGGCACCATGGAAGCGGGTGCAGCCTGAGTTCCTCTGGCCTGGTGCCAGGGTTGGGGGAGCAGCCTGAGGTCTCCTGTCAAGCCCTGTAGGTGGAAGGCATGACCTGAGGTCCCCTGTCAATCCCCATGCAGGAGGTGGGTGGGCACGCAGCCTCAGGTCCCTGCTGATTGCTCCTTAAGACTCGTTATGGGAACTTAGCCTCAGCTGTGGGTGCAAATTGACAGGAGTGATGGTCAATATGCATATTCCCTCTTTATTATGTAGGATAGTCACTCCAATGACTCTGTGCCATGCATCTCTCATTCTTCTTGTATTAGCAGGCTAGTCAGAGTATATTCTTTTTTTAAAAATATATTTTAATGATTTTTTTTTACAGAGAGGAAGGGAGAGGATAGAGAGTTAGAAACATCGATGAGAGAGAAACATTGATCAGCTGCCTCCTGCGCACCCCCTACTGGGGATGTGTCCATAACCAAGGTACATGCCCTTAACCGGAATCGAACCCAGGACCCTTTGGTCCACAGGCTGACACTCTATCCACCAAGCCAAACCGGTCAGGGAGAGTATATTCTTTTTACGGCAATGGCAGAGGTACAAGAGATAAGCCTTCCCTGGCTGGTGTGGCTCAGTTGGTTGTGTGTTGTCTCCTGCACTAGGAAGTTGCTGGTTTGATACCCAGTCAGGGCACATGCCTGGGTTGTGGACTCCACCCCCCCATAGGGGGCATGCAGGAGGCAGCTGATGGATGTTTCTCACTCATCGATGTTACTCTCTCTCCCCCTCTCTCATCCTCTCTCTGAAATCAATAAAAACATTTGAAAAAGAGGTAAGCCTTGCCTGCATTACATGCCTAACATCCACAAGTCCCATGGCCAAGCCCGAGAGTCAAGGGTGGGACAGGGGAATACATTGAGCTTTCTTACTTGGAGAAACTGTAGAGTGGCATGGAAAGGGGTGTGGATGAAGGGAGGACCAGAGCCAACAATCTGACATACATGCAAAATAATTTAGTTACATCCCCCTATCTCATGCCATAAATAAAAATAAACTCCAAATGTTTTCAAAATCTAAGTAGAAAAAAGAGTGAAGTCTTCTGTAGACTCAGATATATGTGAGAATGCTAGAGGCAGATCATTTACCTAAAGAAACAGCAGTTATGCACTGCAAGAGACACCAAAAAGGTCATGACAAAATAACACGAGGAAACAAATATGCTGATAAAGCTGCAAAAGCAGTCGCCACCTCTATGGATATATTCTTAGGAGCATTAATTTCATCCTTACCTACAGAATTGCCAATCCCTAAATATACCCAAAAAGAAATAGAATGGGCATCCCAACACAGGGACATCAAAGGACCAATGGGATGGTTCACATCAGAGGAATCCCATGTCCTCTCAGCCCTCCATGACTTGTCACCCAGCGGGAGAGAATATGGTCCTGATACGCAAAAAACTTTTTGCCAGTAAGGGCAAAACTATTTGACAGGTCTGCCAGGCGTGTGCATTATGTGCCCAAAATAACCCCCAACGATCTAAATCACCTGTCTTAGTCCAACTTATACAGAGAAGGAGCACCTATCCAGGGCAAGATTGGCAAATAGATTTTACCTAACTATCTCCATGTCAAAGACTATAAATGCCTACTGATCTTCATAAATATTTTCACTGGGTAGATTGAGATCTACCCCACCAGGACAGAAAGCACAAGAGGTAGCAGAAATACTCTTAAAAGAAAATAAAATTCCTTTATTTGGACTCCCTCAATCTCTACCAAGTGATAATAAACCTGGATTTACTTTGCAGGTCACATGATTAGTTAGCAGAGCCCTAGGAATAAAATAGCATCTTCACTCTGCTTGGAGGCCACAGTCCTCCAGAAAGGTATAAAGGGAAAAATTAAACAATAAAGAAAACCCTTGGCAAACTTTTCCAAGAAACTGCCCTTAAATGTTTAGAGCTACTGCTTATAGCCCTCCACCAAATTGAAACTGTCCCCACAACTCAACTACAGTTAAGCACCTTTGGATCATTACATGGGCGGCCATTTCTATACTCTATCTTATGACGGATCCTGAATCCACCAAACTCCTATCATATGTCACCTCCTTAGCTAAGTTTCAACAAGAGTACAATGTTTTGGATAAAGAAGAACTCCAGGGGCTCGCCATCTGCCCGCCAGGATCACAGATACACATTAAAACCTGGAAAGGAGGAACTCCAGGATCGCAGTTAACACCCCTGTGGAAAGGGCCTTTGACTGTCCTGTTCTCCACTTCCACAGAAATCAACGTTGCTGTCATCTCCAGTTGGATACATCACACATGAGTAAAGCATTACTACAACTCTACTAACCCACCTGGGCCTGAGAAATCAAGCAAGACGTGGGAATGCGAACCAATTGAAAACTTTGTTTCTCTTCAAGAAAAAGATAACCCCCAGATAAGTTTCCTTCTCAATTTTTGTTATTATTTATGAATTTCTTAATATTTTTTTGGTTTGGTCTTCTACTCCTCTGCTGTCTTGCAATTCCTGCCTCCTCCCTGTGAAAACTCTTCTCAGAATTACTCTTTATTAGATCAATAGTCCCTTCTAAAACTCTTCTTGGCTGCTTGCTTATTTGTGTAGTACCCAGCACTCCATTCAAGGCTTGCTTAGACCTTTTCTACAATTTTACACAATGAATAATTTCCTTCTATTGCTGTTCCTGGCTTCACAAGTCCCTTCAGGACTAGCCACAATAAACACCATTCTAAAACCAGAGCCACAACCATGGGACCAAAACTCACTAATTAGGATTACCAAGGCTATAGCATCAGGGAACATTACTAATTGCTGGGTCTGTCACAAGCACCCACAAGCTATAGGTCCCACACAATATTTAGCTAAGCCAGAGAACAAATTCGGTAATGAAACCTGGCGCTCAGAGCTAGCATATATTTCCAAACCAAGTACATATGCCACCCTTTTCACTCTGGTTAACATAACTACCTCTCCATCTATCTGCCTGTATACTGCAACATCTAAACATAAGCCTGCTCGTCTGGGAAAAGAGTTTCCTGTCTGCAACAAAACTAAGACTGCTCTATGCAAACTTAGAGCCTTATATTATTCCATGTTGTGGCCAGCGAATATTTCCTCATGTAGCACCATTGTTCCTATGGTTTTAACTAGCACCTCCAACACAATCTGTGCTCCTGAAGGAATGGTTTACATATGTGCATATTCCATGAATAGGACGGCAGGCATTGGCTCAGTACACACCACCCCCACGGGATACATGGCCACTTCATGCCTAAATCCCTATCTCATTTATGGAATGTGCACCTTAGGGTATTTAACTCCTAGCCTGGCCATCTACAGCGAAACATCAACACCTTCCCAGCATAAGAGAGGACTCCTAGACAACCCCTTAACTTGGAAAAGAAAGTCCTTTACTTCCCTTGTTCCCTGGGCAGGATACATGGAGCATGAATTCATCGTTCCTAATCTCACAGCTGAATTAGAAAAGCTCTCAAGTGAAACAGAGGGAGCCCTCCATGAACTACAACAATCCCTCAACTCATTAACCAATATAGGCTTAGACAACCGTATTGCCCTGGACTATCTTTCAGCTGCAGAAGGAGGAGTCTGCGCTATTCAAAATACTACATGTTGCATCTACATCAATAACTTCACTAAAGTAGAAACAAGAATACATGAGATTCTAAACCATGCAACCTGGTTAAAGAACCTAAGAGAATCCTAATTTTGCCAGGTCTGGCAAACTCACTTGCTTAGAATTGGAAAAATTGATTACGGTCTCTCCTTGGATCCCTTATAATCCCTCTCTTTATCATACTAGGAATTCTACTATTTGGTCCTTGTTCATTTGATCTACTTGTGAAATTTGTCTCTTCCAGATTACAGCAATTCCACCTCAGATAATGGTTCATCAGGGTTTTCATCCTTTCCAAACACCCTCCACAGAAATAGCTCAACATCCTGATCAAGCTGGCCAACGGTTCCAAGAACCTTACTCTTTGCCGTGACAGATAGCAAGAGAATGAGACCCAATCCCAACTTCGCCCATTTGTCAGCAGGAAGTAGCCAGATGATTGTCTACATCCGTAATTCCCCAACTCTTGGGGTGGCGGGGGGATGTTAGAGTAGGCAGTTAGATAGATAAGAGCAGGGCAAACTGATAAAAGACCACACTTGAGTAAATGGGGAAGGAGGGATGGAAAGCTAAAAACAACCATCAAATTTAGACAAAAACAGGAAGGAGGGCACCAAGAGGGCAAATCTTGCAAAAATACCTGCAAACAAATTCCAGCCCCTCAACGAAGGGATGAATGGTACAATAAGATGAAGGCAGAAAAAGGGAGGGCCAAGGATAAGATAAAAAGCCTAAAACTAGGCCCATTCGGGCACTGGAATCTAGGTGGAGTTGCCCATCCAAGAGTCCCTCAGATGTACTTTGACTTTGAATAAAACTTTGCCTTTTCTATCTCGTGTTGAATTCTTTCCTCTGAGAGGCAAGTACCTGATCTCCAGTGCTGCTGACAAGACTAAATCCTGCTTAGTGGGAAGTGTTCCATGAAAAAGACATGAGGTTTCAGGGAGCTCAAATCTGAAGGAAGGAACTGAACTCCCATCTTTCAGGGCTGAGGAGACAGTCTGCCAGGCTCTCAATTAAAGCCTCAGAAGAGGCACATGGAATAACAGACTCTAAGCAGAGGTGGCCTGAGCCTTACTTAAAATGCAACCCAACCCCAACCCAGCTCAATCTCTAATTGAATTGAGGTAATCTGTCTCTCCATCTGCCTAACAAAAGAGCGAAAGATCCCATCTAGAACACATAATACGTAGCATATCATAGCAGTAGTAGAGATGTAAAGAGGCAGGAAAGGGTGACTGGTAATCAGAAGCAAAAACAAATAATAGGAACACATTTGTGAGTGATCAAACCATTGCAGATGGGAGGCAAAGACTATAAAATAATGAGTTAAAGGAAAGAGGAAAATGGATGAAATGATGGGAGTTTGAACAGAAAATGGGTCGGTTACCTCCTGCATGCCCCCTTCTGGAGATCAAGCCTGCAACCCCCGGCGGCAAGTGCCCTGACTAGGAATCAAATCAGTGACCTTTTGCTGCATGGGATGTTGTTCAACCAACTGAGCCAAACCAGCCAATGTTTACCTTTATATTTGAGTTAGAAAGAAGATAACAAACATCTGTGTATTCACACCCACCTTAGGAAATAAAACATTTCTGATACAGTTAAAGCGCCTTTGTACTCTTCCTAGTTCACATCTCCCACCCTCCCAGAAATAACCAAGACTTATCATTTCCATGTTGTTTTTTTAACATCATTTTGTTCCACTTATTTATGCATTCACTGATTGATTCTTGTATGTGCCCTGACCGGGGATCAAGCCTGCAACCTTGGTGTATCAGGATGACCCTCTAACCAAAAGCTACCTGCCAGGACACCATGTGTTTCTCTTTAAGTCATTAACTTATTAAAAAATAGAGCACCCTAAAAGTCACAGTTTTAAAACTGCAATCATGCATAGGAAGCATGAGGCATCAATGAGGGTTGACTGGCCAAAGCTGAGCTTCCGTTCTCAGACACTGATTGCCTAGTAGTCCTCCCCTATCTTAACTCATTAGTACCTTCAAGGAGGTACTTTTCTATTTTTTCAGCTTTTAAAATTGCCTCTAGTGAGATGATTTGTCTGCATTATCTAACCTGCCATTACTAGAAATAGAATCTTAACATTTAACACTGGCCATTAGCTTTTTCTTTCCTCCCAAATGCCAGTTCACAACTTCTGCCTATTTACTATTGGGTGTTTGTCTTTTCTTTGTTGATTTGGAAATGTTTTTCTTTTTATTGTTAATCCTCACCCGAACATATTTTTCCATTGATTTTTAGAGTGGGAGGGAGAGAGAGACACACACAGAGAGAAACATTGATTGGTTGCCTCACACAAGCCTGACGAGGGCTGCGATCCAGTCTGCAACCGAGGTACATTCCCTTGACCAGAATTGAAGCTGGGGCCCTTCAGTCCACAGGGCAACCCTCTATCCACTGAGCCAAACTGGCTAGGGCTAGAGATGTTCTTAATGCATTCTGAATACAAGCCAAATTTCATCAGCTATGTTTTGAAACATCAGCTATTCTCCCAGACTGGTCTGTATGCTTGCTTTCTTTTTGAGCCATAGTTTGACAAACAAAAGTTTTACATTTTAATGTTGTCAGATCAGATTTATCTATCTCTTCTCTAATAGTTTGTGCCTAATATTCTTTAGGAAATACTTCCATATACCTAAATCATAAAGATATTCCCTTATACTTTCTTCTAAAACTTTTAAAAATATTAATATTTACATTTAATTTTTTAATTCACTTAGTATTGAGTCCAATCTAATTTTATTTTTCCATATTAATAACTAGTTGTGGCAGCACTATTTGAATACATTTTCCTCATTGATCTGCAATGCCACCTGTCAAAAAAAAAAATCATGTGAGGATCTTTTCTGGCCTTGGTTTTCTAAGTTTACTGGTATACATTTTGATATTTTTATATCAAATACCTGTAATCTAGTTGTCTTGAAAATTGTCTTATATCGGTCCTTTGCTATCTCATATATTTTAGAATCAACTGGTTTGTGTGAAAAGCCTGACTGGGATTAGACTGGCATGAATTGAATTTATAGTTTTTTAAATATATCTAATCTAATAAAAGGGTAATATGCAAATTAACCATCTCTCCAGGATGTCTAAGCCATGCCCACCAGCCAAGCCACACCCACCAGCCAATCAGAGCATCTGTATGCATGGCCAAGATGGCGACTGGCAGCCATGGAGCTAGAGTAAACGCAAGTTTCCGTTGCAACTGCCCACCTAGGCTGGCTGAGCCTCTGCTCATGGTAACAATGTTTCAATTATAGAAGCCATGGAGCTGAAACAAACAAGAGGCTTCCTTACCTGCCTAGGCCTAGGCTCAAAGCAACAGTGTTTCAATTATAGAAGATAAACCCCAGAAACTTGATTCCAGCCAGCCTCGCTGGGACCTTGGGTCAATAGGAGCTGTGAGCAGCCTGAAAACGGCCCTCGGCCCCTCACCCAGACTGGCCAGGTACCCCAGTAGGGACTCAAACCCTGAAGGGACTGTGGGCAGCCTGAAAATGGCCCTCAGCTCCTCACCCAGGCTGCCCACGCACCCCAGTAGGGACCTAAAACATGAAGGGGCTGTGGGCAGCCTGAAAACAGCCCTCAGCCCGTCAACCAGGGTTGCCACACCCCATTGGGGTGAGGGTCCACACTGGGGGGCTTGGCCAGCCTGCAAACAGCCATCAGCCCCTCACCCAAGCTGGCCGGGCATGCCAGCAGGTGGACATCCCCTGAGGAGTCCAAGACTGCGAGAGGGCATAGGCCGGGCTGAGGGACCCCCCCTAGTGCACAAATTTTTGTGCACCAGGCCCCTAGTATATATATAAAACATCAATGATGAGAGTGAATTGTGAATTGGTTGCCTCCTGCACGCCTCCTACTGCATACACACACACACACTAGTGGCCCAGTGCATGAAATTCGTGCACTGGGGGGGGGGGTCCCTCAGTCCAGCCTGCACCCTCTCTAATCAGCGACCCCTTGGAGGATCAGGCCTAAATCGGCAGTCGGACATCCCTCTTGTAATCTGGGACCGCTGGGTCCTAACTGCTCACCTGCCTGCCTGCCTGATCACCCCCAGTGCCCTCCCCTGCAGGCCTGATCTCACCTCCAACTGCCCTCCTCTGCTGGCCTATTTGGTTCTTATTGGTTGGTTTCTATGCCAGTCAGAGTCAAAAGCTCCACCTCCTAGACAGCTATTGGCTCCTCACAGTTGACCCAGATTTAGTTCTGATTGGTTGGTTTCTATGCCAGTCAGCATCTCTGGCCCTATCAACAGGGCCTGATCAGAAAGGCAGGGCTGATCAGAAGCCCGAGTGGAGGCCTAGAGAGAAATGGAGGCACAGCTGCTGGCCAGACTGGGAGAGAGAGAGG
>PVJC01045895.1:0-13450 GCA_004026665.1 Murina feae
CCACCAAGCAGACCCCCCAGGAGCGGCCCACCGCCATCACTACCAGCTCTACCCAGGGGCACCTCCCTCAGGGCCGAGTTGAGAGCATCACTCTGCTGCAGGTTGCCGGAAATGGCTGCGGAGAAGCAAAGGTGTGTTAGGAGTTCCTCCCTTTCTCCACCTCCAGACCCCAGGCACCACCTGGGTGCCTTGCGTGGCTCTCTGGGCCCCCCCTTTTCCCATAGGTAAAATGCCCAGGTCAAACGGGAAGATCCCTCCAGTCCCACCAGCCCTGATGTCCTTCCTGGTGAGCCCATTAGCTGCTGGCTTTGACCAGCTCACACGTTCGCTAGATTCCAACAGCATTCAGCCAAAACTAGATAAATTTGCTTCTTCCAAGTGTTCCACACTTTAGAGCTCAAAAACCTACTTCCTCCTGCATTATCCCAACTAACTCTTGGGAAATAGTCAAGGCCAGAATTATTGTTCCCATTTGATGGATAAAGAAAGTAAGGCCTCTGACACTCAGATAGGAAATGTCCTCATTTTTATTCTCATAATAGCCTTAGGATGGGAATTGGGACAGGGAGATTAGAAGCAGGAATAATTATAGCTCCCAGTTTTGAGAGCTGTCTATGTACCAGGAGTTGTGCTAAGTTTTCAAAAGATCAACTTATTTAATTCTCGTATCAGTCCTCTGAGATGGAAACTTTAATTTTACCCATTTTGCAGATCAGTAAACTGAGGCTCAGAGACTTCAAGTCATAGACTTAAGGTCACACAGTCAGTATCTGAACCCCAGGAAGACTGACTCCAGGACTCAAGCTTTTACTTACTGCTCTCTACTGTTCCATGCATAAAGTTCCCAACATGGTATTTGGCACATAGTAGATGCTCAGTAAATAGTAACCAAAAGGAAAGGGGGAAACTACAGCCCAGAGAGAAGTCACCCAACCATCTGATGTAGAATCTGCCAGTGAGGAAGAGGGTCCTTGGGAACTTCGGAGTAGGCAGGACTGCCCTGCCCACCCCAGTGCCATACCTACTCCCTTCATGGCTGGACTCACCATTGCTCAGCACATCCTTGGTAACCCTGAGGACCGTGTTTGTTTTTGGGTTTTGGCCACACACAGCTGCCACAGACAGAACAGCCACACACCAAGCCGTCCACATGCTGGCGCTGCTTCCCTGCTGGAGACAGTGCATCAGTAGCCAGCCATCACCTCACTGGCCAGCAGATGGAGCTAGGCACCTCCTTCCAAGAGTCATATCAGGATCCTGTTTATTGAGTGTCTATTATATACCTGACACACTGTGTTATGATTAGAAAGCAGAGTTTTTGTTTTGTTTTGTTTTTAAAGGCAAATCTGTAATGGGCTGGTCTTCTTTAAAATATATATTTTATTGATTTTTTTTACAGAGAGGAAGGGAGAGGGATACGGATAGAGAGTGAGAAACATTGATCAGCTGCCTCCTGCACACTCCCTACTGGGGATGAGTCCGCAACCAAGGTACATGCCTTTGACCGGAATTGAACCCGGGACCCTTCAGTCTACAGGCTGACGTTCTATCCACTGAGCCAAACCAGCCAGGGCGAAAGCAGAATTTTTGAGAAAAGGATCCCAGAGCATACAGTGTGGCAGAGTCCAGAATTTCTGATACCACCTTCTGAGCTTTTCAAATGGAAGTTAATCTGGAGATACAAAGCAGACCCACTCACTAGACTGCCCCAGAACATGGAGGTTCGATTATCTCCCAAGATGAAATTTTTAAATGAAGCCTCAGGGAGAGAGGTCATGAGTATTCCAACCAAAACAGCAAACTGACAGCAAGCAAGCTCTGGGAAAATCTCTCCAGCATCTACCCCTTTATTTACTGCCTATCCATCCATTCATCCACTCAGCACTCTACTGCTCAGCCATCAGTTCTCCCTCTCTTGTTCATCCATCCATCCTTGCAGCCATCCTACCATTCATTCATCCACTCACCCATCTACTCATCCAACTGTCCATCTCCCCCTCTTCAGTCATCTTACCCATCTATCCTTCCATTCATCCATGATACAACCAGCCAACAAGCCAGTCTTACATCCATCCTTCCATCTACCCATCCTTCCATTCTCCCATTCATTCTTCCCTCAGTCCATCCACTCATCAAAACACTCACATAGCCACCCTTCCATGCTGCCAACCAGCCAGCCAGCCAGCCAGCAAACATCCCCTCTCACCTCTTGGCAGGAGATAGTTGCATACCATTTGGTTAAGATAAAGGGCTCTGGATCTTTGCATGTAAGCCTTGGGGAAAAGACTTTACTTTTTTAAAATTCTCACCCAAGGATATTTGTCCATTGATTTTTTTTTAGAGACAGTGGAAGGGAAGGAGGAGGAAGAGAGAGAAACATCAACCTGTTGCCTCCCACAGCTCCCAAACCCAGGTCATGGATTGAACCTGCAACCATAGCATGTGCCCTTGATGGGAAATCAAACCTGTGACCCTTTGGTCCATGGGTCAGTGCTCTAACCATTGAGCAAGCTAACTAGGGCAAGACTTTACCTTTTGGAACCTTAGCTTCCTAATCATAACACAATCCATCGGGGATATAACAGATACTCAGTAAACAACATCTAGTGTCATTGTTGTTGGACTCTGATCTCAGACCCCTACGAAGTGGGTCTTGTTGTGAGGTAAGGGGCTATGACAGGAGCGGTGAAGCGGCGTGTGGATGAGTTGGTAAGCCTCTAGGAAACTTTATGTTGCTGCCTTCATGCCATCGCCCACTTCTCTCACTGCGTCGTCCCGGTCTACCCGTTCACCAGTCTCAGGGAATCACCACCTCACACCTGGGCGGAACTGTGACCTTGTTGGCTTCAGCTCCCTCCACTCACTCACCCTCTCCCTTTTCCTTGCTCCCATTTCTCTTGCAGTTCACCCAGCCCCCAAGTTCTTTCCCTACTCCCACTGCTCCCAGGAGAGTACAGAGGCACTCGTTTATACTAGACTATGAAGGACTGATATGTGTAGGAATTTTTTTCTGTCTTCCTCACCTCATCCTAACCTGACTACCCATAATTCAGTATTCAATGAGGCCCTACCAACTTCAGTTAACGAAGGGATTTCTGGCATCAGCAAGCAGCACACCTCAGCTTCCCTCTGTCAACCAGGACACTGAAAAGGGAACAAGACTCCTCCTTACCCCTGGGAGGTCCCTGCAGCTCAGTCCTGAGAGGTCCCGATCACTGGTCCCTCTGCTTTGCGTTGAGTCTGGTCACAGGCCCCTTATATAGCAGCTAGAGGCAGAGTCCAAATCCAGAGAGGGAAACACCGTATAATTATAACAGACCAGCCAGATTTGCTCTGCAAATTGGGCAGTGAGCTCCAAAACCACAAGGGTTTGCGGTTTGTGGCTAATTCCAAGAGCTGTGTTCATCCCCGGATGGTGTCACATGAGCTGGGGTTATCAGCCCCTGGGCTAGGCATGTGCCTGGAGACCTCCACGAGGCCCCCAGATGGGTGAACTGGAAACATCCCCAAATGCATCCATCTAATTTCCAGCTCTGCAGCAGGCACCGCTCTCTCCAGATGGCCTGGGCAGGCAGGATGTGCCCGGACTGGACTCAGCATCAGGCTCAAAGCCTGCTCAATCCCCAACTCACTGCATGATTTTGAGCCATTCACTTCCCTTCTCTGTCCCTCTTGTTACTTCCATCTGTTAAATGGGTACGATACCCACCTCACAGGGATGGTGTGAGAATTCAGGGAGATGTATATGGATCTGACTTCAAATTTGAGGCTGTTGTCAAGAGAACAAGCAATTGGGCTTCTCCCTTGAGCTGCAGGCTGTCTCCCTGTAATTCCTTACGAACTGTTCGTTCACACAGGTAGCAAAGTTGAAATCATTGTACAGTGAGCACTCAGATACTTGTCACCTTATACCCACCAGCTACGTCTAGCATGAAAACTGTGTTATAATTCCTTCATCACATATCCATACGTCTATCGGTAACTCCACCCCGTTTTTTATGTATTTCAAAGTAAGTTGCAGACAATAGTACATGTCCCTCTGAACACTTCAACATGTTTGCCATTAAGATTCTTTCCTTGAAATGTAAAATTTACGTACAGTAAAATTCACAAGTCTTACGTGCTTATTTGTGGAGTTTTGACAGTTTTATACAGCCATGTAGCCCACAGCCCTGTCTCAATATAGAGCACCTCAGGTCGTTCCCTCCTGCCCCTTCCCAGTCAATACTCGCTCCTCCCTTCAGAGGCAACCACTGCCCCCTTCAAGACTGCTGGGACCCAGCCCAGACCTCTTCCTTGGAACTCAAGGAAAGTCTGCCTTCCACACTCAGCCCTGCTTCTGCCCCAGCCTCCTGCCTCTGGGCCTTTGCACAGGCAATGCCTGCAATCTAGAACACCCTTCTCCAGACTCCACGGCTCCAACTCGTGCTGAAATGTCAGCTGCTCTGGAAGCTTTCTGTGATGACCCTCAACCTTGATTCTTCCTCTGAACCACTCAGGGTCCTGCAGCCCATGCTCAGATGGTGTTGCTCTGGAAAAACCAGGCAAAGCAGGCCTGGGCCCCACCGCTAGCCCAGCACAGGCACAGCCGCCAGCGTCACAAATGAGTGAACGAATGCTCTTACTTCCACTAGACAAGGAGCTCTCTGAGTTTCTCATCTCCCATCTGTGGGGGCTGGAAGGACAGGGACCCCAAGAGTCATGCACCTGTGCTTCCACACACACACACACACCCCTGTCCTATGTGACCTGATGGTTACTTCTCCTCCAGGACCTCAGTCTGGCCATCGGAGAAGTGGACTGCATTGCACTTTTCCAGTAGTGTTTTGAGGATTACATAGGAACCTTCTAGAACGTTCCTGGAGGCTCCCACTTAGTGTGATATAAGTGCTCATTCAACAGATATATTACCTTTTTAAACTGAAATACAATACAAAGAGGGCCATGTGGCTCCTCCACCCGCTTCTGGCCATTAAGGAACCAATGCACACTGTAAGCTGTAGGGGGCAGTGCACACACAAAGGTGGTTACTGTAAGTCACATGAGGCCTCAGCCCTGAGCCAGAAGGCAGGCCTACCCCCTGGGCTCCAGGAGGATTAGTGTAACTGTGGCGCCTCAGGGAGGTCACCTGGGCTTAGTGTCCAAAAGGCACCTTTGTCTGCAGCTGGAGGGACCAGGCCCTGGGAGGTGACTCACCCAAAGGTGACTCAGCCATGCAGGGGGCCGTGTGGGGGCTCATGCAGGGACTGCAGAGACCAGGAAACAGATCAGTCCATGCAGCTCTTGTCTCCCTCACGAGCTGTCCGCCTCAGGGCTGCAGGCTCAGCACAGGGCTCCCTGCACATGTTGTCTCATCCGCCCTTACCCCACCCTAAGTGTGGCTTCAGAACCTGGGCTTTGAACTCAGAGGCCTGGATTCAAATCCTAAGCTCATCATTCCTAACTGTGCGTCATTGGGTCAATCCCTAACCTCTCTGTGCCTCAGTTTCCTCAACTATAGAATGAAGGTAAAAATAGTTCCTAGAAAGGAGGGTTGATTCAAGGAGTCAATGAATGATGTATCTAAAGCACTTGGAGCCGTGTCTGGCACTTAGTAAGCATACGATAAATGCAGCAAGTGTTACTTTTGTAGCATAGCAAACCCAGGCTTTGTGATTAGGGTCAGAAGGATCTGGTTCGAATCCTGGCCCTTCCCTCCACTTAGGAGCTGTCCAAAAGGGGGTGTTCAGCATCTAACACAGTGTCCCGTAGACAATAAGCTCTGAAAGGAAGTTAGCTGCTCTCATCGCCACTCTGTGCAGCCACGAGACTCACCAGGATGAGGCAGACACCAACCCTGACCTTGAGGAGGTCTTGGTCGGGTGGGAAAATGGGTGGCAGTGACAATCCTGTGTGGCAAATACAACAACAGGCCCTGCCTGGGGCACGGCGAGGCTGGCAGCGCATGTGCCCGTGCATTGAGGGATGATAGGAGTTTGCCAGGCACACCCGGGGACAGGGATGCCCCAGAGAGGGAAGGGCTGTTCAAAGGCCTGACTACCCATCATGCACATTCACCACACGGCAGGCACTCTTCTTAGTACTTTGATTGTCTCATTTAATCCTCAAATGACTTATGAGTGAGTCCTATAGCGTTCCCATTTTACAGATGAGGAGCCTGAGGCTCAGAGACAGCTCTGCTCTCTCTCCATGCTCCAGGAGGGATCGGCTGAGGCCAGGTCATAGCAGCCTTGAATGCCAACCTAGGAGTTAGGATGAACTCCTTCTGGCACCATCAAAGGGTTGTCAGCAGTGAGACATGGTCAGATGAGCTCAAGGATAACGGGTTGGAGGAGGATGGAATGGAGGAGAGGAGGGAGGAGGTCAGGAAGGGGCAGATGCAGTCCTCATGAGAAATGAGGAGGGTGTGCCGGGGTGTGGATGGAGAGGAGGAAACAGATGAAGATCATAGACTAATGCAGCAGTAACACGAGCTAACAGGCGCTGGGAGCTTCTTTAGGGCCAGTCGCCATCCTGAGTGCTGGTTAACCATCAAACCTTATTATTCTCACCCCCAAGTCATTGATGAAGAGATTCAGGGAGATTCCATGACTTGCCGGAGGCCACATTGCTAGTGCTGGGATGGGATCTGAACACAGACAGCTAACTCAAGCCACTCATTGAACCTCAGCTCTGTCCTGGATGCAGTCAGGGGACGATGGACGTGAGAAAGGAGTCAGAGATGAACCCTAACATATCACTTAGTGCCTGGCCTGGCAGTAAAAGGTGCCAGGAATTGCAGGGTGGGTGGCTGGGAGGATGAGAGGAGGGGAGGGAGGATGAATGAATGGATCAGAGGATGGGTGGGTGAATGAGAGGAAGGGAGGATGAATGAATAGATGGGAGGATGGATGGGAGGATGAGAGGAAGGGAGGGAGGAAGGGAGGGTGAATGAATAGATGGGAGGATGGATAGGAGGATGAGAGGGAGGGAGGAAGGGAGGGAGGGAGAGTGAATGGATGGGAGGATGGATGGGAGGATTGAAGGATGGTCACAGGGTCATTATAATGGGAAAACCTCAAGATGGGCTCCAAATCCCCTGTGCCCCCCAAATCCTCAGAGCCAGTTCCAAAAACTTCGTTGGCACCTCTTTACTCGTAAGTGCCATCTTGGGGCCATTTCCCAGAAACAAGGACGTCCATCCTGAAAGCAGGGAAGAGCCCAGAACCAGGAGGCAGATTTCCCATCCCAACTCTGCCACGATGTGGCACGGGACCGGCCAGGCCCTGCCTGGCGCCTGTTTCCCCGTCCGCACCACGAGCTTTCGGCATGACTGTGCTCTGAGCTGGGTGTCCACGGCTGAAGTGCAGCTCGCAGGATCCTCCAGGACCAGGCCTCCTTGCTTCCTGGAATGCTGGCTCCTTTTCTCCCTGGAAAACTCCTACTCATCTTTCAAAAGATGTACTACTGGGAAGTGTCCCAAAGTCAGAGAGACAGAGACAGACAGAGACTCAGACAGACTGAAGGAAGAGGTATTTAGAAAAACGGAGCGAGGAGAGGGGGAAGGAGTAAGGAGGGGACCCAGGGAGCTCGGGGCAGAGGTGGAGGAAGGTGGTGCAAGACACAGGCCAGCCAGGTAAGCTTGCGACACAAAGCTACAACGAGTAGGTCCCAAGTCCCCGCACCTCCCAGGAGCCCCTGCCTGGAGTGCAGGAGGACACCAGAGGCAGAGGCCAAGGTGACCTTTGTGTGCCTGACGAACAGACTAGCCGGGAGATGCTGACACAGACAGTTTATTGAAAGCCAGGGACTGGCCACTTGGCCCCAGAGCTCTCTCTGAAGCAGAGTCCTGTGTCTGGCCGCGCAGTCCCCACCCAGGCCGGGCACAGCTGCAGGGCCAGAGCACCCGGGTGGGCCTGGGTGGATAAGGGGCATTTATATTGTCACTGGCACAGGCTAGAGACTGGGAGGGCACTGAGGCAGGGTAGGCAGGTCGGCAGGACTTGGGCAGTCAACAGGGAGGGGTAGCGGCCAGCTCTCAGCCTCAGGACGCCACCGTCAGCACAACAGCGTTCTGCAAGGAGCAACGGTTCTTGGTTAGGCTCTCTGAGTCCTTGTGCTCAACACACCTGCCCTGCCCAGCCCTCCCCCCTCCCCCCACCGTCTCTGCATCCACGTCTGTGCCCCGCCCATGGCCTGAGGTTAGCGCTGTACCTGTAACAAAGAAAGCCTGTTTCTTTGTTACTAAGGTTGTGGCCCCACCCCATAACAAAGAAACAGAATTTCCGGAGGATGAGGCCCAGAAATCAGGGTTTTAAGAAGATTCCCAGGTGATTCTGATGTGCAGCCAAGGCTGAGAACCACTGGATTAGTAAATGACATCCAGCGTGAGAGAGGTCACTGACTCACTGACTTTACGACTTAAGAGACCCAGGTTCAAATGCCGTTTATCCATTACTTTTCTGTGTTGAACTTGGGCTGGAAATATGACTTCCCTCAGCCTTGGTTCCCACCTGAGAAATGGGTCCAAAACTCTCTGCTCTGTCTACCTCCCAGAACTGTTCCAAATCTCAAAGTTGTGCTGGGTTAGAAAAGGATGGTGAGGCCATGTCTATATTCAGTGAGAAAAGTGTCACGATCTGTTAGCCACGCCTGCCACAGGCACCGGATAAGGAGGGAGACAGCCCTCGTATTTGCCACCCCTGGACCAAGGGAACTGCGATGTTGTGAGTGAATCCGAGATCTCACCCTAGAGGCCAGACATGGGTCTAACCGGCCAGGAAAGACTGACAGTGCCTGCCATGGGCTAGTAAGGAAGGCATGGCAGCACTTGGGTCATCTGTTTGCCATCCCCAAGTCCAGTTGTTGGTAATTCCCTGAGCAGTTAGGAAAACGGTGCACGGGCAGACCAGGTGATGAGCAGAGCACTCCCCTAGTGAGTTCCAAGCAAGGCTCTGCACAGACACGCGTAAGGCCCATGTAGGCCACACCTGCACGGGAGACTCACCTCGATGACCTCCAGGGCTGCGTGGGCGAAGTTGACATTGAGAACCTTGGGCAGGGGGATACCAACATCCAGGGCCCCTGTGCAGAGGGAAGGGTTGAAAGCAAAGCTATGAGAGGGGCCAGGGCGGGACCTGTGACCTTATTCCACCACTTTCCTTGAGCCAGCCATTTCTCTTCCTGGGAACTCCGTCTCTCTTATTGGCAGACTCCTACTTGTCCTACTAAACTCAAATGAAAATGCCCCTTTGCTGTACTGTCATCAGTGGCCCCTCAGCAGAGCCTCCTTGAGGTGCTGCCAGCCCCCTGCGCATTCTGAGCCATGTATTCGAATCACTTGCTGATATGAGTGCTTGAGGAGAGGACCCAGGTCAGACAGCTCTTGAGGCCCAGCGTCTGGTGGGATGTGGATGCCTGTCAGTGTTGCGTAAATAGAAATATTGGTGCCTCCATTTCTGCATCTTAAGAATGGGCAGCAACCCCTTCCCAACCTCTCAGAACAAGGGAAGAGACAATAGCTCTGGCAGTCCCAAGTTCAGACACTCCACGCGTCCAAAACGACAGCAAAGGCCACCCATACCGTTGAGCTTCTGCACATACGCCACCCGGACCACATCAGTGAGCCACTCTTCTAACCGGGACACCTGCAACAGAGCACAGGGGGGCGGAAGGTGGCTTCGCTGGGAGCAGTGCACTCCTTCCCGGGAGGGAAGTCCAAGGTCCAGCCCCCCCCCCCCCCCCCCCGCCCCGCCCCTGACGCCTGAGGACATAGCTCCCAGCCAGCACAGGCCCCCTTTGGTAGACGCGTGGAATATCTACCAAAGACCCCACAGGGGACTCTGTGAGTTAGGACAGCTTCACCCTGGCCCCCTTGAGCTTCGAAGAGCTGCCTTCCTGGAGGAGGGCTCTGTGGGGCCTGGAGGGGGGCCTGTGCCTGAGAAAGAGAGAGGAAAAGGAACCCACCTCCAGTAGACTCTGTGTGGTCTGATCTTAGGTTCCTACCAGCTTAAGAACCCTTAGAATGTTCTAGAACCTGAGACGATCTTGAGATTCCAGAACCACAGAACCCTGTGAGAAGCAGAAAACTAAGGGCTCGTGTGGGGCTCTGAAATACTAGAACTTTCTGAGTTCAGGAGCCTTATTACTTGTGTGAAGTTCCAGAATTTTGAACCTTTGTGGGACTCTGGAAATTTACAACTTTGTAAGGTTCCAAGACATCGACAGGTCATGAGATTTAGATGCACTGTCCTCAGGTGATCTCTCTCTCTCTCTCTCTCTCTCTCTCTCTCTCTCTCTCTCTCTCACACACACACACACACACACACACACACACACGCCCTGATGTTTGCCCACTCTGGCTTGGGGAAGAACTCAGACTGAGGCCAGATCAGTCACCCGGCCCAGGACTCATTCCACCGCCTGTGCAGCCCCACTAGAAGACGCTCACCACTGCCAAGCTGCTCACCCTCCCAGGAACTTACATCCAAGGGGTGGGCAAAGGAAGAGGCCAGCTTGACACTGAGCCTGTTGGAGAGAAGAGAGATGTTGGGGGTCCCAGCTTCCACCCCAACACCCGCTGAGCAGTGCGCTGCCCCGCCCCATCCCACGGCTTGCCCCACCCCTAGCTTGCCAGCATCAGAAAACAAGGTTATAGGCCCAACTCTGTCTCTAGCCAGCCTAACTCAGAGACTCAGTTTTCCCATCTGTAAAATGGACCTGAAGGAATCTAACTTCCTTCTGAGATAACATGACCACCACCTCCGAATCCGTGTGGTCTTGGAGCCTCAGTCTGACTCCCAGTTGTTTGACTCTGGGCGAGTGGATGGACCTCTCCAAAGAGTGGCTCTCCATAGACTGAGCACTGGAAAGAGGGTGCTCTGTATCCAGCAGGCACACTAAAGGCAGCAAGCCACTAGTCACTGGTGGATCACAGCTGGCCAAAAGCAGGTCCAGAGCCAGAGCTGGCCACAGCACTCCATCTCCTGAAGGGCTGAGGCGTGAACTGCCACCAGGAAGGGGAGACAAACTCAGGCAGCAGGTGAGGTTAGAAATGGGACGCAGTGGAGCCTTGCAAGGGGCATTTGTATGCAACCTCAGGGGCCTGCAAGGGACACTCAAATGGGGTCAAGCAAGCACTGGGTGCCCATGAGCCAGGACGGGCAGATCGCAGAGACTCTGGGAAAGCCCCCAAATCCAGGGGAGGGACAGAGAGGCACCCGGCCACAGGCCACAGTGAGAGCACAGAGCCTGCACAGTGGAGCTCCGGAGTGCAGACCTACTTCCAGGAACAGCCCACTGTGCCAGCCTGGGCTTTGCAAATGGTAAAAGGCTATTCCCATGAAGAAGGATTGGCATCAACATCATCATCTTGGTCCTAAAGATACCATGAGGCCTGGTTCCCACAGGGGTGGAGAGATGAGAGAAATAACGAGTCCTCCTGAATGACGAAGCGTTTTATAATATTCCGGCACAGTTATCTCTGTGGCCAGCCTCTGGGGCTGATAATTCAGGAGTTTGGACTCCATATCCTGGCAGCAGGTGAATCTCCAGGGCCAGGTTCTGGGCAGTGCTGTGGAAGAAGCCTGCTCTGGATCCTGCTTCTCTGAGCCCCAGCTGCCATCTGTAAGATGGGCTAATACCATACCCACCCCAGAAGGTCCTGGGGGCAACCAAGATGCTGGTAAAACTCCTGCAGCTTAGTTGGTGCCTGATAAATGGAAGGAGGTTCCTGTAGGTCCCTCGTTCTTGGTCCTAAAGACAAGGCCCAGGCTCCCATGTTACCTTTCCAGGGAAAGGGAGACGTGCAGCTTGGTAGCTGACGGAGCCAGCTGGGCACTTAAAGTCATAACCTGCAGAGGGAAAGCAGACAGAGGTTCCTCTGAATTAGACAGAAGGAACTTGGGGACAGGTCTACCTTGGTCAACAGGTGAATCTCCACCGCTCCTTCCACTAACCCTTACTGAGGCCCTACTGTGTGTTAGGATCCATGCTGGGCTATGAGGAGGTAACCTGAAGGTTTTGGTGTTCGAGAACTAGAGTATTAAAACTGAAGGGGCATCCTGGCCGGTGGCTCAGGTGGTTGAAGCATCACCCCATACACCAAAAGGTTGTGGGTTCAATTCCCAGTCAGGGCACATACCTAGATTGTGGGT
Organism: Murina feae; assembly: GCA_004026665.1. Lineage (NCBI taxonomy): Eukaryota > Metazoa > Chordata > Mammalia > Chiroptera > Vespertilionidae > Murina > Murina feae. The sequence continues at coordinate 12,135 of PVJC01045895.1, forward strand.
TTGGTCACCAGTTGGGGCATATACAGGAGGCAGCCAATTGATGTTTCTCTCTCACATTAATGCCTCTCTCTCTCTCTCTCTCTCTCTCTCTCTCTCTCTCTCTCTCTAACATATCCTCAGGTGAAGATTAAAAACCAATAACTGATGGTGGTCCATTTGTACAAGAGGAAGCTTTAGGGGTGTAGAAGCTTGGGGAGACCCTCAGCCCAGCCTGCAGGGGGGTCAGGGAGGGTATCCAATGAGGTGACACTGGAGCTGAATGTTGAAAGATGAGGCATTAGCCAAGAGAAGGAAAGAGACGGTACTGCAGGTGGCGGACCCTGCACACACAAAGGCAGGGAGGTGGGACTGGCAGCCCTGAGTAGGAGGCAGAGGATGAGGCAGGGGGTGTGGAATGGTGTTAGGCCACGGGCAGCCAGAGCAGGGAGTGAGCAGGGGAGGGTCTGCCTCTGCCCAGATGTGCGTTTGGGGAAACTAGTAGAGGCGGGGTGGAGAGGAGTAGCCTGGAGGTAGACGGGCCGGAAGGAGTCAGAAAGTCATCCAAGAGATAACTGAGCACAGAGCATGGGGATATGGGGAATCATTCCTGAAATCCCGAGGAAGCAGACTGGACAGGCCTTGACCCGGTCAGATGTGTGCTGAGGGAATCTAAGTGGGCACTTGGGTCTTAGCTCAGATGGTGCCAATAAAGGAGAGGGACTTCCTGGGCTATGCCACCCTGACATCAGGGGAAGGCAACCCCCCGGGGGCCTGGAAAGGGTCAGCTCACTCAGAACCCAGTGCCGGGCCCCCATCCCTTAGCCGCTCACCCCTTTCAGCTTCAAGAGGGCTTCCGGCGTCCCTGCAGGGAGGTGGGGCAGCACATGGATGTTAGCTGCGATGGAGACCGCAGCCTTCTTCTCCTGGAGTGTGACCACGGGAGCTTCCTGCACCTGCAGCCTGAGCAGGAGCTGCTGGCCCGGGGGCACCTTCCCCAGGACCTGGAGAGAGGCAGAGAGCAGCGCCTGAGGCAGCTCCGATGCCCCACTGACACAGCCAGTGACTCAATAGAATCAACAAGCACCCACTGAGCATCTACCGTGCACCAGGCACCATGCTGGGAGCTGAGGCTACCGACTGAACCATGGTCTCAGCTCCATGAGACTGACAAGACAGGTGGGGAGACACCACCAACCCAGGGAACAAGGGAACCAGACTCTTCTCTCACTCAGACTTAAAATCCATCACAAGGCCCACCGGCCCTGAATGATCCCTCCTCGGCCTCCCCTCCATCTCACCCACCACCAGTCCCTCATGCCCTCCCCTCCATCTCACCC
>PVJC01045896.1:0-13761 GCA_004026665.1 Murina feae
AAATAGAATTATAATGTGAGTGCTAAAATGTTTTCACATTGAATGATTAGTGAATTTTTGCTCATCATTAAAAAAATTACTACTTTTGTAATGTAATAAAACATGCAAATGGATCGAATTCATAAGTACAGAGGAAATAAGTGTAAGTAGGTTCCCTTCCTGTGTCTACTCCCAGTGCTCCAGCAATGCAGGTAGCAAAGACGATTATTTTTCTGCTCCTTTGGAGACGTTTTTATGTGCATTAGTTACTTTTAGTTGGTGTTTTCTGACTTCTTAGTTATCTGACAGTGTTTCCCAATTCTAAAAAAAATGCATTCTAATTTTTAACGTTATGAGATTAAGGAGGGGCAATTCTTAAACACGATGGCAACTGTATATATATTTTTTCTGAGATGTTAACAAATACTTTTATTATTTGAGGCCTTGAAAGAAACACAAGTCAAAAATAAAATATTAGAATTAGGGTAAATTAGGGTAATGCCTTTTGAGATGACGTATCAATTGAGGAAAGATATTACTAATTCTGTAAAATTTCTTTTTATCATTGATACTGCAACATAATTGGATCGCATCTGTTGAGTAAGCTAGCCAAGAAAGTGTAATTTACTAAAAAAAAAAATAATGGTCAATAATTCAAAATTATTTTTTATTTTTATCAAAAACATCCAATCGGTTGCAAGCTGATGGAACACTAAAAGACTAGAAGATGAAAAAAAATTTCAAGATATAAAAAAATTGAATTGGAAAGAATCACTGAAAAAATGAGTAGAGGGAATTATTTCCCATTAACAGGGGAGAAGCGCTGCCTTAATTAGTTTATATGCTTCTTCCTGCGATATTTAACTTTTTAAACACTTTAATAAAAGTAGACTGAAAGAGGGCAATGAAGTGAATCCTCACAGCTTTGAAACTGTATATGCTGCATAATTTTTATAATGTAATGAATTCTAAAGACATTTGTCATATAGAAACAAGTCCCTCAAATCCTCAACTAACTTTGGTGTGACAAAAACTGATATAGCATTGAACACACTCAAAGACCAAAGCAAGATATGAAATAAAATATAGGATATGCATGTATAATATTTCTTAAGTCTTGCTTTCAAAATTCTAAAAAACATTAAGAGACTGCACTATATGAAACATAACATCACCTTTTGAAATCCTAGGAACATCAAAGGGGCTGAAAGAGAAAAGGAAGAAGACTTAAAAATCTTGATTTCCATAACTCAAATGCTATTCTTTGGGGCCAAATTGGAATCTAGGTATTTCCTGGTGAGAGCAAGAAGTCAATTAGAAGGAAAGAGCTAAGGGCGCTACTCCCAATGACGGAGCGCTGTGGCAGGAAGGAGGCGCGGATAGACCTTAACGAAAGACCCTCTTCAGGGACAAAGGCTAGTCGGAAATAAGTAGAGCAATCGGAGACTTCACCCTGAAATTATAATCACTTCTATGAGGAGAAATAATAGGTAAGAAAATAGAACACGGGGTGAAAATCAGACCCAGAGAGAATGGATGACTATAATTAAAAATAAGCTGAGACTCAACTAGTCCAGGGCTTTCTCTAAGTGCTGCTCAAACCAGAACGCCACCCTGGTTGACCTTGTTCCACATTCCTCGATCATGTATCAAGTCCTCTCTCACACATCATATGAACCCTCAGAGAAGCAGAAACACATTCCACAAAAGCTGAGTGCAAGATCCTGAAAATGCTGACTCAGTTTGGAAGGCATGAAGGGGTTCAAATAATGCATAGCTTTCAGTTGAATTGCAAAGTGAGTCTGCCTTGATTTAAAGTGACGTGAAGTGAAACTAGTAGCGATTTCATCCCCCCCCCCCAATGGTGTAGTTATAATTGCTACCATAGTTCACACCCACAAATTCCAACATGATTATCTCGTTACTTTATAATCACACCTAGATAATAAGAACCTTTTACAATTACAGCAGCTTTAACTTGCAAATAATTATTTTAAGAAATGATAGACTGTCTCCCATTTAAAAATGAAATGTCTAATTTACAATAGTCCCAGAAATTTGCCTCTCCAGTGGAGAGATAAAACCCAGTACTATGACTGGGAATAAGATCATAAAAGTAAGCCTCCTTTAAAAAAAAAAAAAAAGAGCATATAAATCTGAGTGGATACACACATCGCAGTCTCTGTGAACCCACAGGAATATAAGCAGGGGATGGGCGCTGGGGTGGTTTCAGAGTAGGCTATTATTTGCAGGAAAACAGCGAGATTCACTACGGAGGGCATAATTCTTTGGACAGTGACAGGCCCTCATTCACAGAAGCAGGACTGATGGTGCATGCACAGTCAGCGTGCCAAGCAGCACAGGACCTGGAGGCAGGACCCTAATGGTGAACTGAGATCATTGCTGAGGACACTCAGTGATCACATAAGGGACACTCTGTTTGCTCTCTGGGAGATGCAGTTCATTTGCACTAATTGCAGGCTTGGGGGCCAGGAGAAGGCAGCTCTGTGTACACATACTGTATTCCCTTTGTTGGAGAAGGTAGCTCTCACGGGCCCTGTTCCTTCTGGCATTGTGTGTGTGTGTATTAACAGAGAGATTTAGCTGCCTTTAAAATATATGTGCATTTCTAATTCTTTGCACTAGGCTTACTAATAGCTTGGTGAGGGGAAGCTACAATATAATAGTGAATTACTTTTCCGGAAAAGTTTAGCAGATAATTCATGAGATAAAAGAAATCCGAGAAAGCTTAACCCAATTCTTGTGGTTTACAGGACTTGCTTTCCTTCACAAAAGTTCAATCTTATAAAAAAATTTCTACTTACCTATTAAACATCTATATATTCTTGGTATTTCCAGTTAGAGAGATTGGATAAGTCTTACCTATAAGACCATATTTTTAAAATATATACTTCTGCATAATTTTTTTCATTTTCAAATAACTTTTGAAGAAATATAAGATCAGGAAACTCATGTTTTGAACTTAGAAACACTGCATGTTGAAGACATGGAATAGTGTAAAACGAATGTGAAATGCAGCTAATCATGTTAATATAGTAAAATTTTGACATTCTCTAGAGTTATGGTTAACTGAAAGATAAAGATTTTGCATAACCAATGGACACAGACAATAGTGTGGTGAAGGCCTGGGGTGTGGCAGGAGCTGAGAGTAGAGGGAAGTCGAGAAGAGAGGGGAGAGGGAGGAAATTGGGAGACACTTGTAATACTGTCAAAACAAGTAGAGTGGTCCTTGTCCTAACGATGATTACAGAATGTCTGAGGATGCCAGACACACACATTATGAAAAGTTACTGCAATTATTAGGCTAATGAGTACCTTCCAAATGAATGAAAAGTATAAACTGCACTGCAATAATTCAGAGATGAACAGTGTCAAATTTCATGATGGGAGTCAACAAATGATTTATAGGAAATATAAAAATTTTTGTTGAATTTGAAGAAAAGAACAAGGTTCAGATTGGTGATAAAGGCCTTATCAGGCAGGTGAAGGTATTTTATGAGAATGGAACGTAGAGAAGAGAGTTGGGGAGTGATAGGAACCAAAACTAAGAGAAATGTTGTAGTCAAATGTGGGAGGACCTGAATGATTGCTCCCAACATTTGAAGCAGCAGAAATAGAAGTTTGAGAAGGATAGTTACATGACCAAGTGCAGGTTCAACAACCTTTACTTGATCAAGGAATAACAGGTGATTTGATGGAGATGGAGCCTGGGGGGTGTAGGTCAGTTAGGAGACTTTGTTGCACCAATGAACTAGTGATCTTTCATACTCAATAATATATACCAAGCCAGGGGGGGAAAGAACCAAAGGTAACTCTCAGCACCCAGCCGGCATGGCTCAGTGGTTGAGCATTAACTTACGAACCCAGGAGGTCACAGTTAGATTCCCAGTCAGGGCATATGCCTGAATTGTAGGTTCGATCCCCAGTGTGGGGCGTGCAGGAGGTGGCTCATCAATGAGTCTCTCATCATTGACGTTTCTATCTCTCCCTCTCCTGTCCTCCCTGAAATCAATACACACGTATTTTTTCTTTAAAAAGATAACTCTCAGCTATCTGAGTAATAAGAAGAATGAGAGGAATTGGGTAAAGGACTTTGTGAGTTGGTTTGCTTGTTGGTTTTATAGAAGCGTTTAAGTGGAATGTTGCATTTAAGTTGAAGAAAGGCTTAGGTGGGGCAGTTCCGTGAGTAGTGGCTAGAAATATGGCCCTGGAACATAAGAGAGAAGTGCAGGCTGCAGGTAAATCTATTTGAAGCCATGGGGCTGGATGTCAACTCTAACAAGATAAAGATGTCGAAATACAGGTGAGGTTAATATCAAGAGAAGATTTTCTAGGCATATGAATTTTAACCACCAGTTTGCAGACAGATTCTCTAAGAGGTTGTAGTATATATCATCCTCGCAAGCATTAGATCTGACACCTCTGCCAAGAACCCAGTGAAGGATGAATATAATGGAAGACAATGCAGATGAAATACACTGAGAGGCACAATCAGGATTTACCTGCCAGAGGCCAGGAGTCACTCTGCCCTGCACACGGTTAGCAGCCTGCTATAGGTTCAGGCATTCGGGTGTCCAGATCGCAAGCTTGCCACTCAATGATCTATTACCTTAGTAAGGCACCTGCAGCTACATTTCAGCACCTCATTCATTAAGTCAATACTATGATTATGGGATTAGAGGTCATGTATATCAGAGAGAGGAACATTTCTGATTTGAGATACTGAAAGATCATTATATGTCTTTTCTGGGTGATATGAGCTAAATCCATGTGCTTGATTAATTTGGAGCAAAGAGGAGAAACCTAGCATAAAATGAGTATTCACATACTATGTGTGAGTTTTCACTGAAACTGTTCATAGAACTTCAGGGAGATATTACGTATTTAAAAGTCGTCACTGACTTTACATAGAAATGTTGTGAGAGAAAAAGAAATATGTAGTTCTAGCTACACACTACAGTTCAAAGGAGAAATAATGATTAAATGAGTAATAGAGGTAAACTGAGGACTCCTCCAAATCCTTTATTTACATAAAAAAATAGGTGGCGTTCCTTGTAAACCAAATAAAGAGTTAAATATTGGTAGGCTTGATGGTTCTATTCATACATATATTATAAAAACTAGGAACTGTTAATATCTATAGAGGGAAATAAGTTCACTTATGCATGATTCGGTAGCTAGAAATTTGTAATGCCACTTTTAAAGATGTACAGGTAAAATAGAGGTCATGTGTTTACTATTGCTCACAAATGTATTTGTGCTTCTATTTGGTGATATAAGTTTCAAGATCACATAGCAAATAAGAACATGGGTTCTGGATTCAGATTTCCTATATATAAATTACAGTTATTGAGCAAATTAATTATAGCACACCTCAGTGTCCTAAACTGTAAAACTGTACCTAGCCAATAGGACTGTTAGGAGAAGTAAATGAACTTATACGTACAATGAGGTTAGGGAGTTCTTGAGACATAGTAAGCATCCATACGTTAATTTTTATAAAATATACAAGAGGCCCGGTGCACAAAAAGTTGTGCACTCGGGGTGGTCCCTCAGCCCGGCCTGTGCCCTCTCGCAGTCTGGAAACACTCAGGGGATGTTCACCTGCTGGCTGAGGCCTGATCACCAGGGGATCGGGCCTAAGCTGGCACTCAGACATCCCTCTGGCAGCCCAGGAGCCCTCAGGGGATGTCCACTTGCCAGCGGGGAGCAGGCCTAAGCTGCAGTCAGACATCCTTAGCACTGCTGAAGAGGCAGGAGAGGCTCCCACCACCACCACTGTACTGGCAGCCATCAGCCTGGCTTGTGGCTGAGCAGAGCTCCCCCTGTGGGAGTGTACTGACCACCCGGGGCAGCTCCTGCATTGAGCATCTGTCCCCTGGTGGTCACTATGTGTCATAGGGACCAGTCATTCCCAGTGGTTCTGCTCTTAGGGTCAATTTGCATATTAGCCTTTTATTATATAGGATAATGAAATAAAATTGCCTTGGTAAGCTTTTCTCAATCTTCAAATGTGCCTCATTCATTACACTACTTATACTCCTGAATTGATGTCTTATATTAATTGCTATTATAGGCTCTTAGTTGATATATGGCATTGTTAACTAAGATTTACCAGTAAGCAACAGTTTTCTCAATATTGTTTGACGAGCACTGTACTTGGTGAATGTGTAAGAAAATAAAACAGAGGCAGGACAGAGACCCTGTCTAGGAAAAATACGTGATAAGGCTCAAAAGGTGCAGAGTTGGGTGAACGTATCTGAGAGAAGGATAAAGAAAACCCTGAAATTGACAATGAATAAACATAAAGAAAAACAAAGACATTTCAAAGATGGGAGTTATCGATAGATTTCAAGTAAGGGACAATGGAGCAATTTTCTGGTTTGGGGCTGTTTCTTCCATCTTTGAATACTGGGTGAAGAGCTGCGTAATTTACACGTGTGTCAGCTCCCAAAACAGAAAAGAAAAAGACATTTAAAAGCCTCCTGTCCATCAAGGCTCTCAGAGCCACTGCTGTGGCATCTATTGATTATCCAGAAATCTCAGAGTTGTCCTGGACAGTTCCCTACCACCTTCAGGCCCGGAGGTTCAGACAGTCATGCAGCGAGGGTTGGTCAAGAAGAATTTAGAATAGTTTATTTCTCTTGGGGCCCTTAGAGAGTTCCTAGCCATAAGCAAACCTCATTCCTCATGTCTAAGGTAAGAATAGAAGGGAATGGCGCAGTCTAGACTCACTACGCCTCCCATTTAAATAAATTCCTAGTTTGGAAATCTGTAGATCAAGAATACTTCATTTGATTTGCCTTATACATAGTAGAAATGAACAAAAAAACCAATGATTTAGGCCTAACTAAGATAATATATTTTACATAATTAGTAGGTGTTAACCAGTAAGAAATTCTGTAACTGCTCTTTAACCCCCAGCTTCCTTTTTGTGTGATTACTGCTTCTTCTCAACTGAGTTGTGTTTCTTTCACCAAAGATCAGCTTATAAAACTGTGTACTATCAGCCTAATTTAAATCTATTACACGATGAAAAGTAAATATTTTGACAAAGGTATTTCAGAATGTTTAAAAAAAGAGAATGAATGTAATTTCTTGAAAATTACCAGATCATTTAATAATGAACATAACATAGTCTGCACTTCCAGTAATCTTTAGCATTTATAAATGACTGCTAGGCTAAGAGATTAAGTTGTTAATCAGTATATTAATGAATGAGGTTATACTTCTCTGAATAATCAAGATGAAACCACTTTTTAAGGTTTTATACTTTGATTGGCACAAATTAGGTTTTGTTCCCCATATGTTCAATGAACATTTTATAAGTACTATGAACAAAGGAAGGTAAAAAATAAGCTTATGAAACTTTTGTTTGATCAAAATAATTGAGCATGAAAATTCAAATACTATGTCACTACACCATAAAAGCAATAAAATTATAAACAAAAATACACACATCAAAGTAGTTGTAGGAGATATTTTAAGAATAATATGTATGCAAGGTGAAGGTATTAACATTTTTTTCAAATGGTTTAACTTAGCCCTTAGATTTTCAACGCCCACTGAATGTCATTATTTACAAAAGTAAACAGCCTGAATGGCGTGGCTCAGTGATTGAGTGTTAACCTATGAACTAGGGGGTCACAGATCGATTCCCAGTCAGGGCACATGCCTGGGTTGTGGGCTCAGTCCCTAGTGAGGGGCATGCAGGAGGCAGCTGAGCTTCTCATCACTGATATTTCTCTCTCTCCCTCTCCCTTCCTCTCTAAAATCAATAAATTTAAAAAAAAAAACTAAGTAAATAAAACAAAACTTAGGAAACCTACTCCAAAATAAGAGACTAAGAAAATGCCATAGTTTTTTTGTTGGTAACATTTAATTATCAATAATATTATGAAGAAATATTTTTACAAATAAAAATTTGGCACTCTATTAGTAATAAATATAAGAAAATAGCAAATCCATACCTAAATATTTCATATTTATCCAATATTCTTTATATATGAGATATGATCATAAATTAAAGGCATAACAAGTATTCTTTATTCAAGGGTAGGTACCTTAAAAATGTCAATGTATAAAAATGCATTCTTCTATATTGTCAGATTGGGTGATAAGGGTAGGCAGATAAATACACGGCATGATATAGCTGTAGTCATTTTGAGGACTGTATTCATTGAAGTTGTTAACTAAATCACATGACACTACCTTTATTTATAGATCTGTAAGTATGGTAAGCTTTCTAGGATAGATTTTATCTACTGTAATTAACAAAGACCTCAGAACTTTACACAATCATATTTAAGACTTACAATACCTTTTAAGAGGCTTAAACTATTCAATATATTGCCATTAATATTGTAAAAGTGAAACAAAAAACGAGAGAAATTGATGAATTGCTTGATATGTCAAAATCAAAACTAACAAATCAGATACAAGAATCATGTCCTTTTCCTTTTATATAATCTCTCCCTGAAGATAACTGTAAATACACATCTGAACATATATATGTGAATATATATATATATATATATATATATATATATATATTTGAACATACAGATATCAGACATATTTAGTGACATCTGAGAGGGTAGACGAAACGATAACAACTGTAAATGACTAACCTGGTGTTACTACCACTCCATTTCCATTGACCACAGGCCTCTCCTCCTCTTCCTCCTCAGGAGGCTCTATGCTCGCTTTCTCCATGTTGCTCACTGATTTATTCCTCTTCCGCTTTCCTTCAGCACTTGCAGTGGCTCCCGGAAGTATCTGTTCTGTTACATTTAATAGTAATGGTGCTGGTTCTGCTGGAGGCTTTGGGGTACCGTAGTAATTGTCTGCAAAGGGCACCAAAACATCATGGAGTTAAACATTTTTCCCTCCTCCGTGCATAACTTGTAAAGAATGATACATTAGGACTCTATTTTATACACATATATGCTTTTATACATACACACTCATCTACATAGTTTTTATCTTTTTTGTCCTCATTTGTTGCTCCTATTGTACCAAGTTTTAGTGCTTTATATGCATCTCTCTTCACTCTCACCTTTGTGCCAAACCAAAATATAATCTTATCATTGGCCTCAAATGGTACAGCACAATTTCAAAATTATTTAGAAAATTTTTAAACAGGCCTTGATTAAAATCTTTTTAAAAATCATGATGTCTGCCGGCCAGAGGGGCTCAGTTGGCTAAGTGCCATCCTGCACACCAAATAGTTGCCGGTTCAATTCCCAGCCAGGGCTCATGCCTGGTGGCAGGTTTCGTCCCTGGCTGGGGTATGCACAGAAGGCAGGGGATTGATGTTACTCTCTCATACTGATGTTCCTCTTTCTTTCTTTTTCTCTCTCTAAGCATGTCCTTGAGTGAGGATTTTTTTAAAAAGTAAAATAAATAAATAAATAAATAAATAAATAAATAAATCTGAAGAAAGGTTCAGACATATTTTATTTTTTAGTAAATTTCACAACATCCTGATAAGGCAGAGCACATGGCACTCTTCTTGAGCTTTTTTAAAAAAATATATATCTTATTGATTTTTTACAGAGAGGAAGGGAGAGGGATAGAGAGTTAGAAACATCGATCAGCTGCCTCCTGCACAACCCCTACTGGGGATGTGCCCACAACCAAGGTACTTGCCCTTGACCAGAATTGAACCTGGGACCTTTCAGTCCGAAGGCCGACGCTCTATTCACTGAGCCAAAGCGGTCAGGGCTCTTGAACTTTCAGAGAGCTCTGGCTATTGTCCTTGATGTGCCCAGCATTCTTCTCGGAGCTGTATCTACAGGCCAGTTCAGGGGTTTCCTCGGCTGCTCTTGCCATTCTTCAGATTTCCCACCTATTGGCATATTTGCAGCCATGAAATCATTTGCTTCTTCCATTAATCTAAGAGACTTCTTGAAGAAGGAGACTACTTCTTGTTTCTTTCTGTAACAAGAGTCTGGCACATAGTAGGCATAGAATAAATGCTTACTAAGTGAACATTTTTATATATTTAAGGAATTGCTTTATTTAAAATGGTCTAAGATTTTGACTGGCAAAGAATGTAGTAGTGTGTGTGTATGATTTTAATGTTATTCTTGTATCTACTTCAAATTCCTATTGGTGTTTTCATTAACTAATTGAATAATTTTGTATGCATTTGCTCACTCATTCATTAAAATATTTATTTAGTACTATATACCCAGGCACTCTGGTTATGTTTAAGAGAAAATGAAATGAATATTATATAACCCCTGTCTTATAGAGGCTCAAAGTTCTGATGTAGAGCACAAGCACACTTGACATCAAGCAGATAAGCCTTAAAAAAGGAAATAGGCCTGAGCACTGCAGTCCGAGAGGCACAGAGGAGGAGGCAGCCTACCTGCAGAGAGCACTGAAGGCAACTGGGAACACTGCTGAGCCAGAATCAACACTTAACCGGAAGGTATGAGGTCTACAGGTGGCTTTTCTACGCAACTACCATTCAAGCAAATTATGTTTTAATGGTAGTCGTATAAAACTCAATTTCATTATGAATTGAACACTTGTTACTATCACCTGTGTCTTGGGTTGCAAACAACCAAAACCTATTCTAGTTAAAGTAAAATAAAAGGGAGCTCTGGAAAAGATACGAGATGGCTAGTTGAGAGAAGAGGCTGAAAAGCCTTGGGGAAAATGGGCAAAAACAAAGCAGTCCAGTTGGGACACCCACATTGCCTCTGCTGGCCCTGGACTCTGAAACACCCCTGCTCCCCACAGCCAGGGGGAGAGCCTGGGTGAGAATGAAACCCAAGCTCTTCTCAGGAACTCTAATTGGCTCATTTTGGGGAGAACTCTCAGGAGGGTCTCTCATTGGCTGAGCCTCAGTCATGTAGGCGCCCTTGAGCTGCCAAGTTAGGACAAGACAGTGTCTGCTCTCTTTTGATTTATGGAGATGGAGATGGAGCCCTACCCTCCATCCATTTTACCTCAGGACTCTCCCCAGGGGATGCTTTGCAAACAAGAAGAGACAAACGTCCATCGTAGCCCTCACTGGGTTGTTGTGAAGATGAATGTATGAGGATGAATGTATAAACTGTAAAATTGCAGTGGTTTTATCAGCGGCGTGAACCGCATACTGGCACAAAGTAAGCTAATATTCAGAAGGCTGGCTGCACCACTCATATTGTTGCTCATTTTCATAGATAGTCACAGTTGTAGAGAAGAATAAGAAAAAAACATAGTATTACCATGCAAAGCGATTCTTATACATGTAGAACTTTTATATAGAAGTCTGCAAAGTGAATGATATTCATTTTGCTAAAGGTTACTTTCTAATTTGATTTAGAGCATTTAAAATGAATCAGACCCATAAATGTAATGAACAAATTTTGAGCCAACAAAAACTGCTAGTTTCTCCCTAGAAGTCTGTTATTGTATTTCAGCATCCGTAAGGGCTAGCACCATTACCAATGGTACTGCTGTGCTTGCTATGCTTTCAGTAGAATCTTATTACTTTTCATCTAATAGACACATGCTGGACTAGTACATATTCCTGCATGTCCCAATAAATATTGTAATTTTAAGTAGCATTTTGAAACCTTTAATGTCTTTAACATACATATATATATATATATATATATATATATATATATATATGACAGATAGATCATATTTTAGTATTTTTCCCAGTTTGTCTTTTATATTTTAAATTGTCCCAAAGTAGATAAAAAACCTTTTACTAATTAGAAATAAATGTATAGCTCAGGCTAAACATAAATATTAAGTAATATATGTTGTTGAATATATATTATTAAGTAATTACATCTACTGGCATATAATGTTATTATAAATTACATAGTAATACCTTATTTCTAAAATTTGATTTATAAAAATAATGCTTCAGATTAAATTTTAGATGTAAAAGTCTGAATCATTAGTGAAGATAATCTTATTGGCAATAATAATGATCATTTAAAAGAGGCACTGAAATAACTCATATAGTTACTACACTTGAGAAACATAGTTCATAGAGAATAAGGTTTTACTCCAAGCACAATGCACAGAACAAGGAAGCTACAAATACCTACACCAACTTGAAGAGTCAGCCAGGTAGTCAAGTAGTTAGGTCACCGCAGTCATTCCCTGATGTAACTCTATACAAATCCATAGTCTAAGGTGGTGTGCCCTTTTCAGACACAAAAATAAGTAATTAAATGCCAAAACTATTTTTAAATAAAATGTGGAAACACTGTCTCACTAAGAATGAAGTGCCTCTATGCATAGTGCTAGCACTGAGCAAACCTAAATCTCAAAATATCATAATCATAAGGTGTAATGTTTAACAGCACAGATCATTAGGATAACCTATATAGTCTTATTTTTTTCTTTTTTCTTTTTTTATTGCAAAAAGTATTACAAAGATCAATACATATATCTCTTTTTTCCCCTGCCCTTCCCAACCTCCCCTACCCCCCAGTGTTTTGTGTCCATTGGTTATGCTTAAATGCATGCATAAAAGTCCTTAGAGCCTTATTTTTAATCAATGTCTGTAAAATAAAGACATAATTATTTGAGGTACTTTTAAGTGTTTACAAGAATGGATTAAAAATAAATATAGAGTTATTGCAAAGTGTGCATGAACCCATTTCTAGCATTATAAATATAAAACAGCTCTCTAGGAATTTGAATAAAAGTCTATAACACATCAATAATTGGTTTTACAATAATAATAAAATATTAGTAAGTGCCTATACACACTGGACATTGTTATACTAATTTCTTGCAAAGGGAGAGAGACTAAAACAGCTTGTGTTGCTATAAACTGAAGCTGCCTAGACAGTCCTTGGAAAACCTAAGCCATTACCCACGTTTAGGCAGACCCATTCCTAAACCATCCCAAAGAGATGAAACAGCTTTGTAAGTAACTTTCCATGTGTTACACTCGCAGACTCCCATGGAATCACTCCTCTGCTTTCTCCACACTTGTTAGACCACATAACTTTTCCAAAAAGTCTGAGCCTAAGGTTGAAAAATAATGAAATAATGTTTTTGCCTTTCTTCTGACCCTTCAGGTTTCTCCCCTGATAATGTTTTAACAGTGAAGCCAAAAGGAACAAAAGAATAGGAAACTATTTCAATGAATTACTATAAAGTGTTCCTTTACTACACCCTACTCTTCATTAAAGGATAATAGATGTCAAAAGAGTACTAAGATGCAGCATATTATTTATGCCTTAAAGTTCTAATATTATGAAAAGGAGAAAAAAAAACTAATTTATGTCTGAGGATACGTAAAAATTCTAGTAGTAAACTGAAATATGTTTGTCTGTTTCCAACACTTTTTCTTCCTTTAAACATGATTAGTTTAAATGGAAACATGTGATTTATTATTTAACTCATTTGGCTTTTTAAGTAGTTGACACAGATGCTGGGTGTTTCTCCAGACTTTTGGGGATATGATAATAACATGTATAGGTTTTATATCAAGTAACCATAGATCTTTCCTTGTGGCACCCAAGTGAAGATGGGTTTTAGAAAGGTAATGGTCTTGTCTTTGACATACCTCACAGATTAAGGTCTTGACCCATACTTCTCCTCATCTCAGTGCTTTTATTCCCATTTTGGCAACCAGAAAGAAGCAATTTTGGATAATGGCTTAGTAGAAGAGAGATGATTGCCTACACAGGGACTCTGGGCATGCAGACAACATAGCCCATCACTGGGATCCCCCAGAGAGCTTGAGAGAGTGTCCTTGTTTTGGAAACAATCTGTGACAAAATTTAGGAG
>PVJC01045897.1:0-13528 GCA_004026665.1 Murina feae
TCTCCTAACTATTCTGCCTGCTTGCCTAATCGCCCCTAACTGCTTGCCTGCCTGTTTGCCTACCTGATTGCCCCTAACCACTCGCCTGCCTGCCTGATTGCCCCAAACCACTCACCTGCCTGCTTGATTACACCTAACCACTCTGCCTGCCTCCCTGATCACCCCTAATCGCCTCTGCATGCCTGCCTGATTGCCCCTAACTACTCTACCTGCCTGCCTGATCATCCCTTACTACTCTGCCTGTCTGTCTGATTGCCCCTAACCACTAGCGTGCCTGCTTGATCACCTCTAACCACTCTGCCTGCCTGTCTGATCACCCCTAAATACTTGCCTACCTGCCTGGTTGTCCATAACCACTCTGCCTGCCTGCCTGATCACCCATAACTGCTCACCTGCCCACTTAATCACCTTTAACTGCCTCTGCCTTGGCCCCTGACACCATGGCTTCATCGAAAAGAATATCTGGAATGATGTCCTGAAGGTCGTTCGGCTGTCCAATCTAATGAGCATATTACAGTTTTATTATTATACTAGGGGCCCAGTGCACAAAAACTTGTGCACTCGGGGGGAGAAAGGGGTCCCTTGGCCCGGCCTGTGCCCTCTTGCAGTCTGGGACCCCTCGAGGGACGTCCACCCGCTGGTGTGCCTGGCAAGCCTGGGTGAGGGGCTGATGGCTGTTTGCAGGCTGGCCAAGCCCCTCAGTGGGAATCCTCACCCCATGGGTACCTGGCCAGCCTGGGTGAGGGGCTGAGGGCCATTTTCAGGCTGCCCAGAGTCTTTTCAGGGTTCGGGTCCCTACTGGGGTGCCTGACCAGCCTGGGTGAGGTGCTAGGAGCCGTTTTCAGGCTGCTCACAGCTCCCATTGACCCAACATCCCAGCGAGGCTGGCTGGAATCAGGTTTCTGGGGTTTATTTATCTTCTATAATTGAAACTTTGTTGCCTTAAGCGGAGGCCTAGGCAGGCAACAAAGCCTCCTGTTTGCTTCAGCTCAGTGGCTTCTATAATTGAAACATTGTTGCCTTGAGCAGAGACTCAGCTGGCCTAGGCAGGCAGTTTCCTCCATCGCTGGTGCAATGGAAGCCTCCTGTTTGCTCTAGCTCTGTGTCTGCTGGCCATCATCTTGGCTAGGTTAATTTGCATACAGCCACTCTGATTGGCTGGTGGTCGTGGCGTGGCTGGTGGACATGGCTTAGGTGTAATGGAGTAAGGGTCAATTTGCATATTACTCTTTTATTAGATTAGAAGTGTTTCTCTCTCTCTCACCCTCTCCCTTCCTCTCTAAAATCAATAAAAATATCTACATCATAAAACACCTATGGTCATGACTCTGTAATGGCATCACAACCAAACAAGCAGCGGCTCTCACAGTGGGCAGGGTGGGGCACAAGGTACTCGTGGTAGAGAGCTACTAGCAGCAGAGAGCTACAAGCAGCAAACGACAGGCTTGAGCTACTAGAGAGCTATGAGTGGCAGAGGGCAGGGCGCGAGCTACGAGTGGGAATGGGAAGGGCAACCAGCTGAGGCAAGCAGAAGAGGGCACAGTGGGCCTCTAGTTTTTTTTTTAAAGAAAAGAAATGTAAAAATCAGGACAACAGCAACAACACATGTGAAGCATCCTGGACGCATCCCTTACTACATAATCGTCATCCACCAGGAATCTTGTTGAGCAAGGTCCTGATGTTACCACCTTCTGCAGGCAAGGACACTGAGGGCCAGGGCCACACACCCATGAGAGGCAGTACTGAAGCTGGATCCTACAAAGATGCCCCCTAAACAGCTGACTGATGGCAGCCCATAAACCTCTGCTGAGGTCAATCATTTTTTTTAAATTGTCAACCTAATATTCAAGACATGCAAATTTAAATCAGATGTCCCTTTCACCTCTCAAATCATCAAAGATTTTTCAAAGTAATGCTCATGATAATAGTGCTATAATCATGAAAAATGGAGACCTAAATGCCCAACATTAGGATAACGGGTCAATCAATCATGATAAAACCAAACAATGGAATGTTATACAACTTTTCAAAATCAAATTTTCAAAGACTATTAGGTGACATGGGAAACTGCTCACAAGGCAATTGCAAGGGGAAGAAGTGGGTTATTCACACACGTGGTCCACAAGTACATATCTGAAAATGGACCAAAACATAAACAGTTGCCCTTGGGTGATTTTTATTTGCTTCTTTATAACTCCTTTATATTCAGAAATTCAAACCACATAGTAAGACATTAGCTGTTAAATGTATTTTTATAACAATGCAGATGTAGATAAAAAGTCAAAAGACAGAACTAGCTCACTTTATTACCTAAAACTGTTTCCTTGGCTTCTTGGCATCACTCCCTCTTGGTCCTGATGACAAGAATAAGCACACTGTACTGTGCAACACATTTTTCCTTCAGCTTCTGAGAATTGGTAATCATTAGCTTGACACAAAGATCAAAAAATACACATTCCTTCACACTGGCGTGCTGATCACACCCTTTTTAAAGCTCTACTTGCACTTCAAAGGCCCTGGACTGCTTCCTGCTTGCTCTTTCACTGGCTATGCCATTCCCTCATCTGTGTGTGGGCGAGCCTTGTGCGGAGAGGAGTTCGCACAGCAGGCCCAAGCTGCCTATCCTTAGAAAGGCCTGCTCGCCAGGGTGACCCTTGCTGGTGTCTGGGAACTTGGATCCATTCCTAAGTGGCAAGTGTGGCTCACTGCACCTGACTGGTTTGTACCACAACGTGGTTTATGCTTAATGTCTCTCCTTCCAGAAGTCTGGAAGTTTGGTAATGCCAGGCAGAGGGTGCCTACATGACCAAACCCCAGTAAAAACCCTGGGCCAGGCCAAGCTGGTGTGGCTCAGTGGTTGAGCACTGACTTATGAACCAGAAGGTCACAGTTCAATGCCTTGATTCAAAGTTCGATTCCTAGTCAGGGCACATGCCCGGGTTATGGGCTTGATCCCCAGTGGGAGGCATGCAGGAGACAGCCAATTGATGGTTCTTTCTCATTGCTGATATTTCTATCTCTCTCTCCCTCTCCCTTCCTCTCTGAAATCAATTTTTTTAAAAATTTTAAAACCCTGGGCCAGGTTGAGTCTCCAATGAGCATCTCAGGTGGCTAACATGTCACATGTGTTCCCACATCTCATTCTGGAGAAATAAGCAGATCCTATGTGAGTCCTCAGGAAGAGGGCTCCTGAGGGCTCACCGGGTTTCCTCTGCCATTGCACCCTGCACCTTCTCCCTCACTGATTTTGCCCAGTGCCCTGTTGCTGTAATGAATTGTAGCCAATGACACAACTGTATACTGAGCCGGGGGCTGGTCTTGGGGACCCAATGTCAACAGTCCATCCACATTTCTGAAAGCACAGAAAACAAAATGTAAACAGACAACCCCACCAGGTGTGTTTGCAAGCTTCCCTTAGTTTTCATTTTCAAATTCCTCCTTCAACATTTCCTGTCTGCTTCTCCTCCCTGCCCTCTTGCCTCTCGTTAATTCAATTCAAATATTTCTTCACCTAAACTTCCTGTCAGCCTCATTTTAGTGGCAACACACAAAGAGCAGTTAGCAAAATGCGCAGGTTTGGGGATCATAAAATCTCCTTGAAAAGAAATTATTGGGATCCTTCTACAAAGACTCTTCATGCAGCCATGACTGGTCAGGTGGCAGAATACATAGGAGTATAAAGAGAAAACACCCAGGTCTTGGGGGAGGACTAAGCAAAGGTGCAAGGAGAAACAGTCAAATGAAAAAAGGGGAGAGAAGAAAGGACAGGGAACCTTTTTATTCATCATCGGAGAAGGAAAAGCCTATTCCTGGACACAGTAGCCAGCTGAGGGGGACACTGCCAGGTGGCCAGGAGATCTGTTAGGAAATGAGGACCAGAGCTATACACACACACACATGCGCACACACACACCATGCAGGTGGTCCTCAGCCGGGGAACTGAACCCACCAGACCAATGCTGGAGTCTAAGGCAGGAACCTCAGCTACAGGCTCAGGTGGACAAGGACAGCATCAGGCATAGGGATGCTGGCCTTTGAGTGTCTCCCACTGAGTCAGATCAACATTGTCCCCCTTTTTCCTCAGAACCATCCAGGAATCCTGAGAGTCACTTCCCCTCCCCATGTGCCTGGCACCTGGCTCAGCATGCTCCCTTCCCCCCGCCTGTGGAGGACAGGCAGGCTGTGTCTGCCACATATCTGTCCCCCTGCGCTGTGTACAGTCCCTGCATTCAATAGCTGGTTGTTAATGAATGATTTCCCGCCACTCCCTACAGACAGCCACCTTGGAGTCAGGTAGGTTTCTCACAGCTCACTGGTGACAAACAACAGACAGTGCCACCTCAATTCCACAAACATGATGCTAAACTGTTTCTCCCTGATAGAGAGAAAGTGTTCTTTAAAAACTGGGGCGAAGTTCTGTCATGCCCAACTGCACTGGCAGAGCCAGAGTTTGCTAAATATGCCACTTGAAACCACAAAAGACTGCAGAAGACACTCCAGTTGTACTTTTCTAACCTGGGAAGTGACTCTGATGACAACAGCGCCCTCTGCCGACTCCTGACTATAGAACCACATGCCGAGGAAATACACCTCAAATTCCTGTAAAGTCTTCTTAGGGCGAAAATGTGTTTTTATTGTGAAGACAGCAGACAAAGGTGAATTATCCCCATCTCAGTGTCCCTCATTCTCTTAGCACCCTAACGTTCTCCGAGGTTTATCAGCACTAACAGAAAAATTGTCCACTCAATTACCCAGTCGGGGCACATGCCCAAGATTGAGGGATTGATCCCCTGTGGGGCGATCAATGTTCTGCTCTCATGTCTGTGTCTCTCTCTTTCTCTCCCTCTCCCTTCTGCTTTCTATATAAATCAACAGACATATTTCTTTTAATTTTTTAAACTAATCTAGAAATAGAAACACTTTAACTTGAAAGATTATATTTTAAAAACCTAGAACAAACATACATAGGTATAAAACATTTTGTTAATGTAATATCCCCATTAACTTGGGAATATAAAATAGTGCAACCTTATCAAGGGGGATTTGCAAGTGTCTCTCAAGAATATATGTGCATTCACCCTTTGACCTAGCACCCTATTTCTAAGAAAGGTTCCCAAAGGCAAGCTGGCAGACTATGAAGTGAAGTGTGAACAAGGCCAGTCCCTGTACCACTATGTGTAACAGCAATAACGGGGGACCATGGAGAGAAACAATCAATACAACCCTACACAGCCATTTCATTTTATTCTCAATGTACCTGTTTAAAAAGAGCACAAGAAAGATCTCTCTCTCTCTCTCATGCTAAAGAATAATCTGCAGAATATATTATTAATTGGGGGGAAACCAAGGAAGTAATGTGCTTTATTTTTTTAAAAAAACTGGGAGAAATATGAATATATTTGTATAGAACATTATGTATTCAAAGATAAATATTTAAAGAATGAGCCAAAAAGTACTATAAAGGGTCACCTCTGGAGGGAGGGAAAGAATAGAGGTCAAGGGGCAAAGTAACCGTAAACCTCACTGAACCACCTTGTTTTAGATTTTCAACTTTGGAACCATGTAAATGTGTTAATTTTTTTCAAGTAGAAAAATAGCAAAGCAATCTTGAAAAATAAAAAATCAACTGAAACAAATCACTAATTGCATATCAAAGTGGTAGCACACAAATGCAGAGAAAAATTACTTTAGGTGACTTAATTTTATATCTTTACTAGAGTCCTGGT
This sequence comes from Murina feae, assembly GCA_004026665.1. Classification (NCBI taxonomy): domain Eukaryota; kingdom Metazoa; phylum Chordata; class Mammalia; order Chiroptera; family Vespertilionidae; genus Murina; species Murina feae. The sequence goes on from PVJC01045897.1 coordinate 5,727, forward strand.
GCACAGATTAATGCACTGGTAGGGTCCCTCAGCCTGGCCTGTGGACATCCCCTCAGGAGTCCCAGATTGTGAGAGGGTGGTTCCCAGGTGACACACCCTGAAATAGGGCTCCCTCCACTCTAGTTCCGGGTGCATCACTCAAGAACCACAGCTGCCAAGTCACCGCAGCTTGGCAGCTCTGCATTGAGCATCTGCCTCATCGTGGTCAGTGCATGTCATAGCTACCGGTCAGATGGTTGAAGGGTTGGTCACTTAGGCTTTTATAGATAGATAGATAGATAGATAGATAGATAGATAGATATCTTAAGTACATGAAGGACCACAAGGAAATCCTTAATTTAGGGAGTATTCAATAAGTTCATTATTCGCAATATCAGTTTTATTCTTTTGAAGTTATTATATATTGTGATGTTGTTTATAAAAGACTTTCAGCCTAAGAAAAAATATGCAAATATATAATCTAAGAAGTTCATTAAAAACTTCTAAGATATTTAATTTAAATAAATTCATGACTTATTTCTTCACATTATAAATTTATAAACTTCTTAGCTCTGTCTATTGAAAACTCTAAAAGAAATGAAAACCCCAGAGTACCATGCAGCTCTAGGAGCCAGACCATGGTCTCTAAATACCACAGTGTAGCATGAACTAAAAGGAACCAAGGCACCTACTCATTCCAGTCTGGGCAGGAAACAGATGAGATGAGCCTGAGTAATCTTATCATATTAGAATGCAATCAAGCTGCCAAGGATGATTGGAGCCACGTCAAAAAAAAAAAAAAAAAAAACTGGAGCAGAGCACAGTAATAATTAAAAGAATAATGAGTGCAAGTAGACTAAAATACATAAATGGTATTTTTTAACAATACCTCCAAAAAAAATTGACAAGTCATCTTTGAAGACTGCTGGAACATTAACTCACTATTCTGTAAATTAATAAGGAGAAAGAATCAAGCATGTCCCTTGCCTTTCCTGTACTAACGTATTTCATGTTAACTAAGTGGTTGATAAGAGAAAATTCTTCTTTACAGAAGAATCCTAGCTAACAGATATAGAAAGAACACTACAACCAGGGAATCATCATTTTACAATTGCTAATAAAAGTAAATGAACATAGGTTCCCATTACTTGGTAAACCATTTGGTAAATATCATGGAGAAAGCCATAATAAAAAGACTAGTCTGAGAATTCCCTGAACCCACTGATTGTTCTTAATATAACTAATATTTAGAAAAGCAGATACTATAGCCTTCTGATAAATTCAATAGGAAGTACAGAGCATCATCTATGAAGGATTCTTGCCAAAGAAAAAAGAAAAATCTAATTCTTATCAGCTAGAGAAATGTGTTAATACTGGAAGCAACCATCCAAAATGCAGAAATTGTGAAGACAAATAATAGTTCCATTTTTTCAATAAATAAATGGCACGAAAAGGGGAAAGGATTGCCATCTATATAATAAAAGAGAAACATGCAAATTAACCTTCCCTCCACTATGCTCAAGCTACGCCCACAAGCCACACCCACCAGCCAATCAGGAGTATGCAAATTAACCCAACTAAGATGGCAGCGGCCACAGAGCTAGAGCAAGCAGGAAGCTTAGGTTGCTCCCGGCGATGGAGGAAGCCAAGCTTCCCACTTGCCCTGGTGGCCCTGGGCTCTGATCAAGGCTACAAAGTTTCAATTATAGAAGATAAATAAACCCCAGAAAATAAAAAAAATGAGAGGTTGGGAGCTTGCATTACCAGGGGGTGTGGCCAGCCTGAAAATGGCCATCAACCTCTCACCCAGGCTATCCAGGCACCCCAGTAGAACTCTCCCAACCTGAAGAGGCTGTGGCCAGCCTGAAAACAGCCCTCAGCCCCTCACCCAGGTTGGTCACACCCCCATGGGGTGACAGTCCCCATTGTGGGACTTGGCCAGCCTGCAAACAGCCATCAGCCCCTCACCCAGGCTGGCCAGGCACCCCAGCGGGACCCTCTCTCTGATCCGGGACACTCTTCAGGACAAACCAGCTGGCCCCCAACCATGCACCAGGCATCTATCCTATATAATAAAAGGGTAATATGCAAATTGACCCTAACAGCAGAACGACTGGGAATGACTAGTCACTATGCAACACACTGACCACCAGGCCGGCAGACGCTTAATGCAGGAGCTGCCCCTTGGTGGTCAGTGTGCTCCCACAGAGGAATCTCTGCTCAGCCACAAGCCAGGCTGACGGCTGCTAGCACAGAAGTGGTGGTGGGAGCCTCTCCTACCTCCTCAGCAGTGCTAAGGATGTCTGACTGCCAGCTTAGGCCCAATCCCCTAGGGAACAGATCTAAGCCAGCAGGTAAACATCCCGAGGGGTCCCAGACTGTGAGAGGGCACAGGCCAGGCTGAGGGACCCCCCTAAGTGGACAAATTTTTGTGCACCAGGCCTCTAGTATATCATAAGGGACTGAAGAAGCACAGTGACCAAATGCATAGATACAAATGGGTTTAAAGGAGGCAAAACACATCACACTAGCACTAGTCCAAATAAAGCTGGAATGTTTGTATTTATCAGGTGGAATAGATTTCACAGCAAAACTATCACCCGGAATAAGGAAGGTTGCCTCGTAAATGATAAAAGGGCCCATTAGTCCAGAGGACATAACAGTCTTCAATGCTTATGAATGAAATCACAGAGCTTCAGACTGGAAGTACTAGTTGCCAGAATGGAGAGAGCACCAATGAGAAATACACAAATCACAATTATACTTGGAGGTTTCAAGAATCATTTCTCCAGGACTACAGGACCAGCAGGCAGAAAATCAGCAAGGATATAGTAGACTTCAGCACTCTCGACCACCTTTTCCTGATCCTGACACTGATGACACCCCACCCAACCAGAATATACATTCTCCCTCAGGACAAGTGGAACATGTGCCAACATAGTCTGTATTCTGAGCCACAAAACAACTCTTAATGAAGTTAAAAGAGGGAATGCGGTGAGGCAAACCATAAGGGAAGTACCAGCAGACAAGATGAGTGGAGGATGTTCAGGAGGAAGTGGAGAAGGAAGGTGGAGACAGAGCCGGAGCTAAAGGGATCAGATCTGCCTGAGCCGTTCCCAAGTTCTCGGGTGACACAAGGATCTGGGAGGGCAAAGTGGCCAGGGAGGAGGAGAGCACTTCTTAACTCAGATACAAAACTGGGTCCCATGTACTCCCCAACCTTTTCATTTCAAACTGCAACAGAAACTCAGTGTCACCTTGCTTGGTAAAGAGATTGCGAAATGTGCTGCATAGGTAGAAGGTCCCGCTGCTGTGTAAGTCCATGTGGAGCTGGTAGCCATGCAGCCCGTACTCAGGGCTGTCATCCAAAAGAGGGATGTGAGGAGGCAGATCAAAGGGGCTAAAAACAAAACACACAAGAATTTGTCAAAACCAGAGAGGAAGTGCTTGAATTGAAAATATTCTTTAAAAAACTTACATTCAAAGCACCAGCCCTATCAATCGCCTGCAAGAACCCCAATAACCTCCAACACCAGGAACTCCATGCCTCCTGCTCCTGCTACCAACTTCTATAAAGGCAGGCAGAGCCCTAGTCAGTTTGGGTCAATGGACAGAGCATCGGCCCACAGACTGAAGGGTCCTGGCAGGAGGCAGCCACTCTGATGTTTCTCTCACATGTCAATGTTCTTCTCTCTCTCTGTCTCTCCCCTTCCTGTTCACTCTCTAAAAATCAGTGGGAAAATATCCTTGGATGAGGATTATCACACACACAAAAAGACAGGCAGAGATGTGAGCTCCGCAGGGATTCACAGACCACCCAGGGCAGCAACTCCACAGGAGCAAATCCACCCCTCAGGGGCTCAGCATGGTGCTCACTGCCTCATGTTAAAGCACCTGCGCACCTATGACTACACCTACAACAGCCCCACAGGTTAGGGACCTGGGCGGAAGACCCAGAGCCACAATGAGCAAAGTTTTCTTTAATAGGAGAAACTATACTACACAGGTAACAAAAGCACTCAGAAGCTTTTCAAGGAATATTTAGAGGCATCTGTAGCGAAATGGAAAGCATGTTCCCTACCTGAACACCCTCACATTAATTGAAAGGTCCGCATTGCAGAGACCAAGCAAACACCTGCAGGCTGGACTCAGCCAGCGACCATGGATCTGCGAGCCTCCCAAGGTATAAGAGCTCACGTTAGTGCAGAGTGTGAGGCACCAGAATATTATGCATCTTTCAGCAGTGTAGGTACCTGCCCTATAAATAATGTTCTATGAGGCACAGAATCCTTAACCCAGAACAGATAAAGCAAACGTGCACTCATGAATAATCCAATTATCTCAGTAACAGCTCAGTAATTATGCCTGTGGGCTTGTGTCTGCTGCTTAAAAACAGAATATCTTTGTAGCTATTCTCGGAATATTAAGATGATATCAACTTGTAATTGTTTGTGTTGACTTCACAAAAACTAAATGCACAATGGACAGATACATACAAGGAAGCCGAGCCCAACGTGCTCTTCTCCACGAGGTGATGGAAGTGCAGATTGGCCATGACAAACGCCAGTTCTTCCGCTCTCTGAAACATTAATTAGTAAGAACGCACTTTTCAGCTGAAATGTTTTAATCTTTCCCAAGGTCATGGTGAAGTTCGAAGCACATTTTCTTGCAGATAAAGGCAGACCCTCAACTGTAAGCTGACCTTGGGCTGAGGCACTGTTAATGCTACCATCTAATAAGAGGAATGTGTCACATGGACAGCAGGGCCACGACTCACCCAGACACACAGAGCATGCAGTAAAGAAGGCTCATCCTTATATTTGTGAAATAGCAAAATACTGTACTACACATGGTAACTGTGGAAATAGGTCTGGTTAGTTCCAGGTTGTCTTAAGCTCTTTGCAAAAATAAAGACAATTCTGGGAAGGGCTGCACAAACACTAGATCAATTCCACAATACCTGATGTTCATGGCATGGCTTTTCTCTCTCGAGTATCTGCTTGGCTGGACAAAACCAGTGGGGCAGTTAGATTCTAGCTCTTCACTCATCCATCAGGTTAGGGACCCAGAAAATGGGACTGTACAAGAAACTGATACCCATTCCTCCCCAAACTCACAGATGATACTGCCTGATGCAGATGACCCAGTGGCCAGACAGAGGCCAGAAAGCAATCGGATCAGCCAGAGTCCCCATAACTCCACAGGGATAGGTAGATTCCAGTCAGGCAAACTGCAGCCCTGCCCCCAGGCGCCTTGCCCAGCATCAGGGAGGGAGAGACTCTGAAGCCAGGCAGGTTGGGAAGAGAAAGAGGTAGCAGAGAGACACACTGAAGACTGATCCTGGTGAGTCTGCCTACATGAACACACACCAAGTTCTCTGAGTTAAAATTTAGGAACTGCTACCTTAAAACATCCGTGGACAAGGGATAATCAAGATGGCGGCATAAGGTATATTACCTGTATGTGCTGGGCTCAACAACCATATTAAAACTACAACTAACAGACAAAGCAGGCATCATCCAGAACCAGAGGAAGTTGTGAGTGGAAGTTCTACAACTAGAAGGAAAGAAAAAAGCACATTGAGACTGGGTTGAAGGTGTGGAGGTACCGAGAACAGAGGTACAGAGGCGTGCGAAACAGCAGCACCTAGGTGGGCAGTTTTTTTCAATCAGAAGGGAAATATAAGCTCCCGACTGCACTGAACTCATCTCCAGCGAGACTCTAGGGATCCAGACTCCTACGGGGAGAAACTGGGCTGTCTGGCATTGGGTCAGAAAGTGAGGATGGCTTTCTTGCAGAGCTGCTTGCAGGGACTGTGGGGGCTCAGGACTCTGGGACTCGGGGACACTGAGATGGCTGGTGGATAGCTATCACTGTTTGCTCCACCCTGGTGATTCTCTGAGATGCAGCCCCACCCAATTTACAACTCCACCCAAGCTTGTGCAGCAGCGCAAATGAATCACCTGTCCGCCTACAGCCTAACCTAATAAACTGCAGCTGGGTTAGAGAGGTCCAAAAGTTCCAAACCCCAAACAAAGAGGAGCAATCTGTAGATCTCGCTGTAGCTCCTGCTGGGTGGACTCACATAGCAGCTGACTTTGCAACTCCTTGGAGATCCAGGAGCCAGTATACCCAGTGGTCAGATACCAGATTTCAACTCCTCACATCCATAAATGACACACTCAAAAGGCAGACTGAGTGAGCACCAAAGCCCCACTGAAGCAAGTCCTGCCCCATAAGAGTGTCTCCTGCACAGCAGTTCCTCCACTACAGACACAACAGGTCCTCGCAATCAATTGGCCTAGAGGTCATTTCCTCCCAGTGATATCAACATCAATCAAGGCTTAACTACAATAAGACTGTGCACCCAGCCCACAAAGGCCACCTCAGGTGATTGGGGAGGCTGAGCCATTGGGCCCAAGAGGACACCTACCACACAAAGCCACTCTATCAACACAGGGAAGCAACCAAAATGTGGAAACAAAGAAACAGACCACAAATGAAAGAAAAGGAGAAAAACAAACTACTTGATATAGAGTCCAAACCCACAGTTAAAAGGCTATTCAAGAATCTTCTATGAACCTCTGAGGAACTTAGTGAGACCTTCAAGGATCTTAATGAGAATATCAAAAAAGTGGAAAAGGACCAGTCAGTAATTAAACATACACTGGCTGAAATAAAGAATAATATACAGAGCCCTAACCAGTTTAGCTCATTGGATAGAGTGTTGGCCTGTTGACTGAAGAGTTCCAGGTTCGATTCCAGTCAAGGGCATGTACCTTGGTTGTGGGCACATCCCCAGTAGGGGGTGTGCGGGAGGCGGCTGATTGATGTTTCTCTCTCACTGATGTTTCTAACTTGCTATCCCTTTCCCTTCCTCTCTGTAAAAATCAATAAAATCTAAACTAATAAAAGCGGAATAGTAAAATTAACCGTTTCTTCGGGACGCCCAACAGCCAATCAGAGCGGCTGTATGCAAATTAGCCCAGCCAACATGGCGGCCGCCACTCACAGACCTGAGTAAACGTTTAGGCAGCGTCCGTTGCAGCAGGAGCGAAAGGGAAACTGTTTTCGGCCCTTGGCGGGCAGGCTCCGAAACATGTAACAATCAATAATGTAACAATCATAGAATCCTCGGGAGCTGAAGGGAACAGCAGACCTAGCCTGGGTCTAAAAGTATAACACTGTTGCAGTATAGACTCCGCGAGGTGAGGCAGAGAGGAGGGTTCATTACATGTCTAGGCCGGCTTAAAGGAACAGCATCAATTATAGGAGACAAACCCCAGAACCTGCATCCAGCCAGCCTTGCTGGGACATTGGGTCAATGGGAGCTGTGAGCAGCCTTAAAGCCCCTCACCCAGGCTGGTCAGGCACGCCAGCAGGTGGACATCCCCCAAGGGCTCCCAGACTGTGAGAGGGCACAGGCCGGGCTGAGGGACCTCCCGAGTGCACAGAGCGGCTGCAGGGTGGAACAGCGCAGGACCCAGGACCAGTGCGTGGGAAACAGGCGGCAGGGTTGGAGGGCACCAGGAAGCGGGTAAGAGGCGACAGGGGGTCGGCGGCCTGCTTGGTGGGCTTCCCAGGCCCTTTGCAGGGCACCGGGGAGCAGGAAAGAGGCAGCAGGGTTGGCGGCCTGCTTGGTGGGCTTCCCAGGCCCTTTGCGGGGCACCGGGGAGCAGGAAAGAGGGTCGGCGGCCTGCTTGGTGGGCTTCCCAGGCCCTTTGCGGGGCATTGGGGAGCGGGTAAGAGGTGGCAGGGGGTCGGTGGCCTGCTTGGCAGCTGTCCAGGCCCTTTGCAGGGCACCGGGGTTTGTCTCCTATAAT
>PVJC01045898.1:0-13531 GCA_004026665.1 Murina feae
CAGGTCCCCCCCAACCTCCAGGACATTGCCCTGACCACCAGGGCCGCATCCTCACAGTGTTGTTGGGAGAGCACAAGAGTCAAGGCAGGTATTGAAAAGTTACCAAAAAAAAAAAGGAACTAAAACTAAAACGTGCCCGGGCTCGGTTCAGCCGGCAGCAGAGGCCTCTCCCTGGAACATGATGCAGTTCCAGGAGCATAGCCGTGGGCTCGGTTTCCACTGGAAGGTGGGCTGCGGGAGCCGGTGGCCACAGGGCTCCATGGTCCCGATGGGATGGCGGACGCACAGACCACAGAGCAGCCCTGACAGCGCTCCCTGGTGTGAGCAGGACGAAGGGGACCCTGGGATGGCATCGCTGGGCCAGGAGGTCACTTGGGTGGGATCATGGCATTCATCGTGTTGAGGCTTCTCAGCAGATTTATGGAGAATGTCAGGTTGGTGCTGGCACATGCAGGCGCTCAGGGAATACACGCCACTGCCTCGTCCTCCTGGGCAAGCGGCAGCGCCCGCCATTGCTGCTGAGCTGGAGGAAGTGTCCAGACAAGGGGTCCTGCAGTGGTGGGCGGGCTCCCCTCCCCACCCTCCTCCTCTCCTTCCTCTGATCAGGAAGCCACTGGTGGGATTGAAAGGGCGGCGCCTGCACTGGCTGCATGGGGCTGGGAGTAGCTCTCTGTGGTGAAAGGGGGAAGCCGAGGCTGGAAGGAGAGGGGGCGGAGAGGAGGGCAGGAGGAAGGCCACACGGAGGGTGTGTAATTATTGGAGATATTGAGAGGGAGGGGGATCAGTGACGGCTGAGTCGGGGGTTCTGAGGACACGGCCGTGGGGGACAAGGCCAGGCTCCGACCTGGATGTGGGGGCTGAAGGGAGGGAGTCCCCCCCCCCTCGTGCTGGTTTTGTGTTTTGTTTTTTCTGTAAGAGACTCAGAAGTCCCCCCCTGCCTGTCAGGGAAGGGGCACGCGTGGTGACGCACATCAGGGCAGGGCCTGTCCTTGTGGCCCGAGCACCCGCGGTTCAGCCTGGGAACAGGGGGGCCGCGGGATTGAAGCCGGAGCTGCTGCCAGGGCAGCGCTGCCCGCCGTCTGCGGCGCCCCACTCGTTGCAATTAAAACGAAGTGTCCGTCAGCGGCTATCTTCTCCGTGTGGCCCATATGTTTCTGAGCTGATACTGTCCGGATTACTCTGTTCGGGAGGACGATAACGGCTGTTTATAACCTTGGCAAAGACTGCGGCCTAATCAGACCGGCGCACATTTCCAGCGACTGGCTGATAACAGGCTGTTCGCAGCCTTATCGCCGGGAGATAGGCCGCGAGCGCTGCCAGCGCCGGAGCAGCCGAGCAGCGGGCACGCTCTCTGCGCTTTATTTTTAGATCCCTTTCCAGGCCGCGCTCAGAGGAAGCAGGGGTGCGCGGCCATGTGCCCCGGGGGTCAGAGCGAGGCCAGGGGATGTTTAAGCAGCGCGGAGGCAGAGGGTCGCCCTTCAAATGAGGGAAAACTCGTGCGGGTCCAGGGAGACAAAGGCGGGAGGGGGTGTGGGCCCAGGCTCCCTCAGAGCTTCCCACGACTGCGCTGCAGGGCCCGTCTGCGTTGTGTCTCCATGGCTTCCCTCCAGGACCCATCACCCTCCTCGCTGGGGCTTGGAGACCGGGTGTGGGGTGACGGGACAGGGGTGGGGAAAGGGCTGGGGGGACACCAGGCCCCAGAACGGCCTGTGTGGATAATGGAAACGGACCCTGGGAGGAGCTGAGTCGGCACAGAAGTCTGAGTTTCTGCTTCTGGGGGAGCCTCTAGCCTCTGAACTTGTCCCTGGACCCTGACACAGACAAACTTACAGGCAGCTTTTGCTTCCAGACGATTCTCCCATCTGGGCCAGCACCATGTGTGTGTGTGCGTGTGCGCACGCACACACATGAGTGAGTGTGTGTGTGTGAGCGAGTGTGTGAGCAAGTGTGTGTGTGTGTGAGTGTGTGAGTGAGTGTGTGAGTGAGTGTGTATATGAGTGAGAGAGTGTGTGTGTGAGTGAGTGTGTGTGTGAGTGTGTGTGTGAGTGTGTGAGTGTGTGAGTGAGTGTGAATGTGAGTGTGTGTGAGTGAGTGTGTATATGAGTGAGAGAGAGAGAGAGAGAGAGAGTGTGTGTGTGTGTGTGTGGCTCTACAGCAGTTAGAAACGCGCTGGGAAGGTCCTAGCTGAGTCAAGCATGTGACCAGCGCGAAAGGAGGAGGGAATTGGGGGTGTTGTTTGCATTCAACAGCAAGACTTGTATTTCCTGTTCATTTTCCAAATCCCTCTGACCGTGGAGTGCGCTAGGCTTTGACTGCTTGTCTGTCTATTCGTCTGTCTGTGTCCATCTCTGGGCTCCCTCCCTTCCGGTCCACGTCCACCCCCCCGCCCTCTGTGCTGCTGCCTGACCCCCGACTCCCAGTTGTGGGCCCCCGAGAAAGGGCAGAACCAGCAGGGCCTGGGGTTGGAGGGAGCATTTTCAGGGGCACCCAGGCTGAGGCTGGCCTGGAGGGCAGAGAGCAGCAGAAAGCCTCCTGCCCGTTATTTTGCTGACCTGTTTAGGAGGCCCCGTTAGCCATTAATCTTGAAATAGAACCCCTCACAGCCTGAAATGACCACCTGTGCCTCCAGGACCACAGACCTGAGTGTGGAGGATGGACGAGAAGGACTAAATATAACAGGTCCCACACCCAACTCTGTCCTTACATCTCCCCCAGGTGCCCTCACAGCTCACCAGCTGATTGGTGGTTCGGGAGACACCCCCAAGTTGAGAGAAAATCTCAGGGAGGGTCCACAGTGAAATGAAGTTTTTAGTTTGTTTGTAAGAAACCCAAACAGCGGTTTTTCTTTATTAAAATTGAATTTATTGAGGTGGCATTGATTAGTAAAATTATACCCAGTTCAGGGGGATGGTTCTATAATACATCATTTCTATTCTGTTCATTGTGTGCCCACCACCCCAAGTCAAGTCTCCTTTCTTCACTGTTTATCGCCCCTTTACCTTCTTCTGCCACCCTCCCCCTACCCCCCGCTTTTCCTCTGATAATGACCATACTTTTGTCTTTCTGTGAGTTGTGTATACGCACCTGGGACCCTTCAGTCTGTGCTGACACTCTATCCACTGAGCCACACCAGCCAGGGCTGTCTGTGAGTGTTTTTTGCTGAACCCCTTCCCCTTTTTTAATCAGCCCCCAAGCCTCACCCCTCTGACACGTGTCAGTCTGTTCTCTGTCTCTATTGGTCTGTTTCTATGTTGTTTGTTAGTTTATTTGCTCATTAGATTCCATACACAAGTGAAATCATATGTTATTGGTGTTTCTCTGACTGGCTTATTTCACTTAGCATTCCCTCTAGGTCCATCCATGCAACCACAAAAAAATAAGATTTTTTTTTTTTTACAGCCCAGTAGGATTCCATAGTGTAAATACACCACAACTTTTTCATCTGCTTATCTACTGATGGGCACTTGGGCTGCTTCCACATCTCAGCGAGTGTAAACAATGCTGCTATGAACGTAGGTGTGTATATATGCTTTCGAATTAGTGTTTCAGGTTTCTTCAGATCCATTCCCGGGAGTGGAATCACTGGGTCACAAGGCAGTTCCATTTTCGATATTTTTAGGAAACCATTCTGTTTTCCACAGTGGCCGCACCGGTCTCTGTTCCTTACCATCAATGCACCCAGTCTCCCTTTTCTCCACACCTCACCAGTGCTTGTCTTTTGCTGGTTTGCTGATGACAGCCATTCTGACAGGTGTGAGGTGATACCTCATGGTGGTTTGAATCTGCATCTCTCTGATGGTCAGTGACAGCGAGCATCTTTTCGTATGTCCATTAGCCCTCTATCTGTATGTCCTCTTTAGAGAAGTGTCTATTCAGGTCCTCTGCCCATTTTTCAATTGGATTGTTTCCTTTTTTGGTGTTGAGTTTTATATGTTCTGTATAAATGATGTATGTTAACCCTTTATCTGATGTATCATTGGCAAAGATGTTCTTATATTCAGTGGGTTCTCTTTTCATTTCATTGATGGTTTCCTTTGCGGTGCAAAACATTTTTAGTTTGATGTAGTCCCATATGTTGATTTTTTCTTTTGTTTCCCTTGCCTGAGGAGATATATCAGAAAAAAATCCTGCTTTGAGAAATGTCTATGATTTAATGTCTGTGTTTTCTTCTAGAATTTTTATAGTTTTGAGTCTGACACTTAAATCTTTAATCCATTTTGAGTTTATTCTTGTGTATGGTATAAGAACATGATCTAGTTTTATTTTTTTGCATGTATCTGTCCAATTTTGCCGATTTATTGAATAGATTATCTTTATTTCATTGTATGTTTTTGCCTTCTTTGTCAAGAGGAGGCAAGAACAAATATTTAATTGACCATATAGGCGTGGCTTTATTTCTGGGCTCTCTATTCTGTTCTGTTGATCTGCTTGTCTGTTTTTATGTCCATGCCATGCTGTTTTGATGACGATGGGCTTGTAGTATAGTTTTGATATCGGTATTGTTTTTCTTTCTCAACATTGCTGTGGCTATTTGAGGTCTTTTCTGGTTCCATATAAAATTTTGGAATGTTTGTTCTAGATCTGTGAAATACACCATTCGTGTCTTGATAGGAATTGCATTGAATCTACAGGTTGCTTTGGGTAGTATGGACATTTTAATGACGTTAATTCTTCCCATCCATGAATATGGTATATGCTTTCACTTACTTGTATCATCTTCAGTTTATTTCTTCAGTGTCTTATAATTTTCTGAGTACAAGTCTTTCACATCCTTGGTTAAATTTATTAATAGGTTGGGTGTTTTTTTTTGGTGGGGGGGGAGGTTAGGCGATTGTGAATGGGATTGTTTTTTTAGTTTCCGCTTCTGATATAGTTCATTCTTGGTGTATATCAGTGCAACTGATGTCTGGATGTTTACTTTGCATTCTGCTACTTAACTGAATTCCTTTGTCCGTTCCATTAGTTTTTGGTGGGTTCTTTAGGGTTCGTATATGCAGTACCATGCCTTCTGCATGTAATGACAGTTTTACTTCCTTTCCAACTGGGATGCCTTTTACTTCTTCTTCTTCTTGTTTGATTGCTGTGGCCAAGACTCCCAATGCTGTGTTGAATAAGAGTGGTAAAAGGAGCCGTCCATGTTTGTTTCCCGATCTTAAGGTAAATGCTTCTTTTTAGTTGTTGCCCATTGAGTATGATATGGGCAGAGGGCTTGTCATATATGGCCTTTATTATGTTGAGTTATATTCTTTCTCTTCCCGTGTTGCTGAGAGTTTTTATCATAAATGGTTGCTGGATTTCATTAAGTGCTTTTTCTACATCTACTAATATGATCATGTGATTTTTATTCTTCATTTTGTTTATGTGATGTATCACATTTATTGATTGCATGTATTGTACCAGCCTTGCATCCCTGGAATAAATCCACTTGGTCCTAGTGTATGATGTTTTTAATGTATTGCTGGATCCAGTTTGCTAATATTTTGTTGAGGAATTTAGCGTCTATGTTCATCAGGGATATTGGCCTGTGATTGTCTTTCTTTGTGGTGTCTTTTTGTGGCTTTGCAAATTTTGTGGCCTTGGAAAGTGAGCTTGGGAGTCTTCCCTCCTCTTGAATGTTTGGAGTAGTCTGAGGAGGATGGTGTTAGTTCTTCTTGAAGCGTTTGGAAACACTCCCCTGGGAAGCCGTCCGGCCCAGGACCAACAGGTTTTTCTAACCAATTTCCACTCTTTTGGAAGTCAGTGCCTATTCACAGGAGACAGTGATTCACGTTGGTGCTTGTGAGTCATTGGCTGAGTCCATGAAGGAATCTTCCCATTCTCTTCACTACATGCGTAGAATATAATGCAGAAGGCGAAAGCGGGAAGGGCCCCTCCAGGATGTAGCGCAGGCCTCTCGGTGGCTGTGACACCGTTAATTAAGAGCCTGTTACGTGCAGCCCAAACCCCACTGGTCACCTCGCATGTGCCTGGCGCCGTATCCGGGGGCAGCAGTTTTCACAGGGAGCCTGCTGCCCTGCAGACGCGTGTAACCCTGCACGACAGCTGGCTGAAGGCAGAGGTAGGGCGGGCTGCGACCACTTCCCCGTTGTTGCTAAGATGGCAGAGGTGCCCATTACACAGTCCACAGAAGGGACATACCCATGTAGGCCTCAGCGTCTTCTAAGAAGGAAACAACAGCAACCTGAGGAACGGCCTCCATGTTCCCCTGCTAGGACCTTAGGAGGTAGCGCAACCAGTTCGTATTCAGGCGTGTCCCCTTGTCCAGTTCTTTAGTTCTAAGCTCCGGCCTCTCCGGTAACATCGTGTGAGCCAGAGGCGCCGGAGCTGGAGGGCCCCTCTAAAGAAGCAGGTGCGGACATCGGAGCCCTGGGAGGGGCTGGGCCTGCCCACCGCGCCCGCCCAGGGCTGGAACCGAGTGCCCACCTTCTAGCGTGTGCTTGTGCATCTCTCTGACGACTTCCTGTGATGGTTTAGTTATAGGACGAAGTATTTAAAACAAACCCCTCGCTGTCCACCTGTAAAGCGAGGATCGAACTTCACAGCTGATTCTCCAGGTCCCCTCAAGCTGGACGTCGATATCCGTCTGTGTGCCCAAGGCACCAGCGCGTACACTGCTGTGCACACGGAGCAGCGCCATACGTGTTGACTATTGAATAGTCGAATGGCTGAGTGACGAGGGCTCTTCATTGGACTTCTCACATGTCAGCTCTTCCGTTAGTGCTTTTCTGAGCTGTGTGCACGGTCTCAGCCTTCATTCCCCAGTGTCCGCAGCAGCAGTGACAAGGAGGGTGCTGCCTTGCAGATGCGATGGGACAGTGGCCCTTGGGGATGCCGGCATTTTCCTTGTGTTTTTTTCCGAGTCGACGGAGGTTTGGGAACCTCAGGAAGCCTGGTGGGCCTCAGGTCCTTGACTCTGAGGGTCTCGGTAGCAGGGGTCACTCTGCAGGGCAGTGCTGTGGGTCTTCACTCACTGGTCCTGAGGATAGAAGGAGAACCCACACGGGTCATGGGTGGGTCCTCATGACCTGTGTGCTGCTGCAGTGAGTGCCTGCATGCCACCTGGGTCGCAGCAGGGAGCCCATCAGTGTGCATGCTCTGCTTTTGTGCGAGAGGCCTAGGCTGCCAGCGTGGGAGCTGGGCTGGGTGAGTCCCGGGTCTCCTTTCCCCGTGACCGAATCATGGAGTCTGTGCCTCTGGTGAGGGATCCTGGCCAGGACACACGCTACCCTCAGAGAGTAGCTCCATCAGCCCATCAGAAAGCTGACTCTTGGGACCACCATTCACCCTGTCAGGCCCTGGGTCCCTGGAGCCTCCTCTCACCACCAGCGTGAGGTGACCACCTCCAAAGCCACTGCCCACTGCCGCTTCCAGAAGCGCCATTCACTGATGTCCAGTCCGAGGTGGGAGGCTGGGGGAGGGGGGGAGGGGGGTTGGGTTATACCAAAACCCCAGTTTTACTGGCTCTGACTTGCTTCTCGGAGACTCAGGACATGGGCACTGACTGTGAAGACCTTCTGCTTGTGAACGACGCCAGCACGTGGTGTGGTGCCCACGAGCGCTGTTTTGCGGGTGTGACCCCCACACCCCCTGGGCTCTGTGTCGGCTGTGCCCTCGCCCCAAAGGCAGCGGCATTCGCTCAGGAGAGCAAGCCTTCCACGAGCACCCGTCTCTTAGGCCCCTGTGAGTTAAGTAAATAATGGGATCCTTACCCCCTTGAACAGAATGTGAAGCCTAAATATTGAAAAATTAGGCACTTTAGCCCGAGGCGAACGTGCAGAAGCAGCAGGCGGGCCGAGCCGCGCAGGCAGCGGTCTGCGTGGAGCAGTTCTGCACCCGCAGTGGCGGCCCCCGGGCCTTTGCTCCGCGCTCCGCCCGGGTGCCTGCTGCTGAGCGGGACATGAAGGAGAAGGGCACAGGCCGCACGGGAGTCCTTTCTCACGAGACCCGAAGGCGCAGCTCCCTCTGGGCCGCACGTGGGGGGAATGTCGTGTTTGTGGGACACAGCGAGGCTCTGGGGCGGCTGGGCTGCTGCGGGGAGGGAGCGGGGCTGGGGTGGGAAACAGAGGATTGGACTCGGGAGGAGGTCGCCGCGTGGACATGACCCCTGAGAAGCAGCAGACAGGCAGAGGCCGAGGCCGGCAGGAAGGGGGGTGCGTTCACGGCATCGCCACTGCGCCTCGCTCCACGGTGGGAGGGGGAGCGAGACCCACGCGGCAGCAAGGCTGGGGTGACTCACTCATTAGCGCCAAGTGCTGTGCCCGGGCTCCGCCTGCCTCGCCCGTCCTGGCGTTGGGCTCTGGGTTTCTCCAGGGCCTCTGGTTAAGAGCTCCACATTGGAGGGGCTTCGTCCACCCCCCGGCTGTACAATGCTGAGCCACACCCAGGGCAGCAGGGGGGTCCTGGGCCACCGAGAATACAGACCAGCAAATCGGGTTGGGGGGGCGTGGAGCTCCCGTGGCCCTCCCTCCCAAAACGGGGCTCTGTCTAGGATCCTCGGCAGGTGTTGGAATAAATAACGCGGCTAAAAATACTGAGTAGCTCTGGGAAGGAGGGAGCACAACCCCGGGCATCAGGGCAGGTGCTGGCTCCAGAAGATGAGAGCAAACACCCTCCAGACACATCTCCTGCGGGGACCAGGACCCCATCTCAGAGAGAAACCAACAGTATCCCTTCCCTGCAGACCTGCCTGGAGAGGAGGCGCCCTTGGCTGGACCCCACAGGCAAGCCCCAAACCAAACGATTCCAGAGGCGCCCACCAGGGAGCACTGTGGTCCCAGCAGTGGTAGGAATTTCACTGCCCAGTTCTTGCCCGCCACCAACAAGCCTGCCCGGCCTCAGGGAGGTTCCTGTCTAGTGGCCATCGGAACAGTAACTGAACAGACAGGCAGTCTTGTACTCAGCCCTTACTATGTGTCAGACACCATCTCGGTTGTGTTAGTTCGTCCTCAGAAGAATGCCGAGGTAGGTAATATCCCCGGCTGCGTGGATGCAGATGCCGAGGCGTGGAGTAGTCGCACACCTGGCCCAGGGCCACTCGGGCTGGGGGTTTGGTCCCGTCTGACCCCTGAGCTCCCCGTGTTGCAGTCTGATTGTGATTTGGAGTTCCAAGTGAGTCCCTCAGTGAGTGTCTAACCTTACACAGGTAAATTCAGGTGTAGTACCATGCGGTGGTGCTGGCCCTGTAGCGAATCCAGACTAATTTTGGGGAACCCAGATTATTGTTTGCAAAAGGCTCTGTCGCCTCAGGCTTACCTGGAAGGAAGCCGGGTGCTGCCCCGGGGCAGCTCCTGTGGGGTCCCGGGCCCGGCCCTGGCAGGCCCCAGCTGGTGACAGCCCTCGTCTAGGACCCTGCACCGCGGGGCTCACTGGGTGTGTGCAGGTCTCAGAGGAGAGTGTTTAGGATTTAGGTGACAAATGTCGCCCTTAAAGTGCTTCCCGCAGGTTCACTGTGCTCATTGCTGCTACAGAGCGTCTCCGTGGGGCGTGGACCGAGTGCTGGGCCCTGGGCAGGAGCTGGGCCCTCGTTACAGTGAAATCAGAGCTGAGGACCGGGAGACTCATGCTTCTGCCTCTGACCCTCCAGACTTGGTATAAAGATGCTGGAGATGTAGGCAGCCTCCCGCTTCATGGCAGGGACTGGTTTGGAAAGAGCAATTTGTTCATTAGATTCAAAATGCAACAAAATGTGCCTCAAGGAGGCGTGGTTTAGCTCTTGAACCGGGGACTGGAGTCCTGTTTTCCTTCTCTGCGGCGGCCCCTCCCCCTGTTAAGTCGCAGGCATTTACGGGAAGAGGAGCGGCTGGCCCTGGGGAGCTGGCCAAGTGACTACTTTTGGCTGATAACAAGCTCTCAGACTTCTGCGCAGCCTTGCCCCGGGCCAGCGACCCTGTCAGATCTGATCCTCCCAGCAGGCTGGGCGGGAGCCGCTGGGAGGCTGAGCAGGGTGTGGTCCTCCGGCCACGGCCACGTGGGCCCTGTCCTGGGAGCTGGCGATGCCACGCTGAGCCTTGTTCCATCTGTTCTCGGTCACGAGTAACTCAGGGTGAGGAGGATGCTGTCAGGGTTCCGTCCTGCGAGGGGGCGGCAGGCAGCAGCGGCCTCACATCTCAGGTAAAAGGCGATGTGAGCGGGACCCTGGGTGCTGCTACCCCTGACCCCGTGCACCACCTCTGGGTCCACGGGGAGCCCGTTCCTGGGCCTGACGTGTGAACGTGGGGGCTGTGAATTGGTCGTCAGTACCGTGTTCCCCGGGCCCGGGTGTGGCTCGCTGGCGTTGCCTGGAGACCTGTAGGCGGTACGCGTTGGGGTCATTCTCCGGCCGTGGGGAGGCCTGGGCTTGTGCCCCTTCCCGTTGAACTGAGATCCATTCTGTGGTTCCTTCTATCCCGGAGACTGAGTGTTCTGCTCGTCAGACACGCCCGTGCTGGCCCCATCTTCCTGTCTCTGACGTTGGGACACGGGGGCGGGTGTGCGAACAGCCCCAGGCGGGACTCCGAGTCCCACTGCCCTTTCAGGAAGCATTACAGTCAAGCTGCGCGTCCCCAGCTTCCCAGCCGCCAGCCCCGCGGGAGAGCACTTCCCCGCGTTCCTGACAATTGGTTCTGATTCCAAGGCCCTAATTTGTATCGAATGCAAAATGTCCAGCCTCATAGGAAACCAGAGAGGCCCCTGTCCAGGCAGGTCCAACACCGTGTCTTCATTGGAAAGACAGGCCAGCAATGAAAGGCTGTGTTTTCTGCTTCAGGACACCCGGCCGAGGCTGCCCTGCATTTTTTCTCAGTCCCCTGGGCCTAATGGCAGCAGGCATTTCTGCAGCCTTGGGCTCAGGGGGAGGCCCTCGGGGAGGCTAAGCTCCCGTGGCAGAGCCCTGGCGGGGACTGTGTGAAGTGCATGTGCCAGGATCTGGGTGTGTACAGCTGACCCCTCCGAGCGCCTCTGGAGATGTGGTGACATTTGTGCTGGCACCACACGGCCACTGAGCCATGCTGTTCCCAGGACCGCAGGACGTGTCCCAGGACCCAGAAGGTGACAGAACCACTAGCTGCTGATGATCTGGAGGCCCTGGGGGAGGCCTTTCCGGAGAAGGACTGTCAGGAGAAGGACTGTGCAGAGACGGCCATGCTTCCTGCAGCAGGTGCAGCTAGTGGTGGGGAGTGGCCATGAAGGCAAGGAGACACCCTGCACGTGTTTGCTGGGCACACTCTTGCACAGCGCTGTGCTCCATTGCAGAAGTCACATTTGAGGCACATCTTCTTGGTCAGGGAGGGTGTGCCAGGACCTCTGGTGGGCATCCGTTCTGTTTACTCGTGCCATGAGCCAGGGCGGGTGAGGGTCTCCTAAGATTCCTTTTACCCTGAGGGCGTGTAAGCATCGCAGGTTCGCAGCTAACTGTCCAGTCCTGTTCCTGGCATTTGCGTCTTGGAATTGTCCGCGGGGCTGGGGGTACCTGGTTGGGAGCTGGTGTGAAAGGTCAGCTGTGCGCTGGGAAGCAGCCTCAGTGCTCTCCCCTCTCCCTCAGGCCCCGGTGCAGATGGGGACGGCTGCCCAGGCGTTTGGGAGCTAGAGGGTCTGAAGACTTTCTGTCCGACCCCCAGTGTGGCCAGAATTCCTGAGGCACTGCTCAGTCCAGTGGCTCCCTCTGTAAAATTGGGGCGGGGGGGGGGGAATTTTTATTTTTTATTTTGTTTGTCTCTGTACGGGATCAGGAGAGATAGGCAGTGGAAGCATAATGATTAGAAACAGAAGCAGTGTGCCCTTTGAGCGATAGGGCTCTGCCTGCTCCCACTGTGACGTTTTCTCCCAGGCCTTTGTCTGGATCCTCTCCCTCTCCGTGCAGAGGATGCGGGAGCTGCTGTCATTAGCGTGGATGCGCGAGTTGCTGAGACTCACGCGTGTCCCCAGCTCTGAGCACCGAACGCCTTACTTAGCTTCTCACTGACGGCTCACCCTGCCCTCCACCGGCACTGGCTCGCCCCGGGGAAACGGGACCATCAGGGGTGCACACATTCAAGTACAATGTTTCATTCATTTGTTCAGC
Organism: Murina feae; assembly: GCA_004026665.1. Lineage (NCBI taxonomy): Eukaryota > Metazoa > Chordata > Mammalia > Chiroptera > Vespertilionidae > Murina > Murina feae. The sequence goes on from PVJC01045898.1 coordinate 12,038, forward strand.
CTGTGTCTGGTCTCAAACAAGACTTCATGTTGAGCGTGTTCTTTGTGGACACAACCTGAACAGAACTGGCAAAATCCTTGCCCTCCGAGCGGTTCCACTCAGTGAAGGAGACAGTGACTGTGATAGCACGCGGTATGAAAGGACACTGTCCTGCACACACTAACACCCATTGCACCCAGTTCCGCGTCAGACCCTGGACGGGCTGTGAGCACCAGGCTCCCTGGCACGTGGTCCCTGGAAGCCACACCCACGGCCACTGCTCCCGGACCCAACGCTGCAGCTCCAGCCTTTCCGCTCCAGGGTCGCCCTGCTGCTCGCCAAAGCCTTCGTCTCCTGCGCCACCATCCATGGGTGTGCGCCTTGCCCCCTGGATGCTCATTTCCTAACCCTCCTGCTTCCCTCACTGTGGGTCGCCTGCCGTACCTACTGATGGCTTCTGGGAGCTGGGGGAAGCTCCCTAATTAATGCTGTTACTTCCATATCGCAGGAGGGTGGAGGCCCTAAGACATCTGAGGCAGCAGATGGAAGGTCCAGGTTCCCACCTTCCCGTCTGCAAGAAGTTGGGCCACGGAGTGGCTGGAAGGAAGGGCTGTGGTTTTACTTGCCCGAGGAACTTGTGAATGGCAGAGCTCACTTTGTCAGCAGACGCAGGAGGGACGGGCACCTGGCCCTCCCCCTCCCTTCCTCCCTCCTCTCCTCCCTCTCAGGAGCCTCGTCCTCATTCTCTCCTTCTCTCATTTATGTCCCTGATGCTAGTTGAGCTGGGCCTTGTCTCAGCAGCCAGGGACTTCCCGAGTTCTGTGAAGCAGGGTGTGGGCACCCCCTCCCCCCCCCACGACTTCTTTTCTGAGTGGAGCTGCCGGGTGTCATCCGGGAACACACAGCTGATGCTGGCAGTGATCTTGTCCCGTCACCCCGTGGAGAGACGGAGCGTGGGGCCAGGCATGGGTTCTCCATCCTCCGGGCATCGAGAGGTTGGGGAGAGTGGCCTCCCAGGACGGGCGAGGTTGGCCTCTGAAGGGCCGTGGAGATGGCCAATCCCCTCATTGGAGGGATGCGAACGTGGGTCAGGGCCATGGCTCCACGCGGGCCTGCACGAACCGGGCCCTGGGCTGCGGGGACTGTGTGGTCTCTGAGAAGCCCGGGCATGTCACCAGCTGCAGCAGAGCCCCAGTCCCTTCTCATCTCTGCACCGTGTCCTCCTAACCAAACCCCATGACGGGAGAGGCTCTGCGCGAGGCTTCTGTCCTCGGGGCTGTCTCCGCTCTGCCCACTCAGTTAGCAGCAACTGTGGCCCATCCTCGGGGACTGGGTGCCAAAGCCGGGTGCTGGCCAGTGCGTCATGCCCAGAGCGTTGCTATCCCCAAGCGTTACTGTTGGTGAGTGTGGCCAGTGGGAAGGGGGCCTGGAGGGAGAGAAAGGAGCCCCTGGTGCCACCTGCCCTTGTGAGTTTAGGCGTGGAGGAGAAGGGTTGGGGTGTGGAGGAGAAGCGTT
>PVJC01045899.1:0-13522 GCA_004026665.1 Murina feae
GCGCGCCTCCGTACCTCTGTACTTTGCTTCCGCTGCTGCTCTGAGTCTCAGACTCTTCTCTGGTTGTAGGATTTTCACTCAGCCAGCCGTCCTGTGGGTGCGAGCGGTGTCCGTGTGTTCTTTTCGTGGTTTTTCTGAAATAGTTGTTCACAGCTGCATATGCGGTGTCTACCCTATGCCGCCATCTTGTTTCTCCAGTTTCCTATTCTCCATGCCCGCTTCTCCGCGTCGCCACTTCTCCTCAGCCCGCGGGAAGGGTGGGAATCCTCCAACAACAAGAGACCAGACTCCGCGAGGATTCGGCTCCTTTAAACGTCGCTCAGTAGCAACGTGGAGCAACGTCCACGTGGCAGCCGCTTCTGCCGCCACTGCTGCAACCGCTGCCCCACATCCACCGACTGAGGCCACAGCGCGTGGGCGAAGTGCTGGAGTCGAAGGCGCCTTCCATCTCCGAACCACTCGGTTCTTTCAAGGAAACTTTTTATTAACGTTTTCCAAACAACATATATGCCCATCACTCTCATTTCTTAGTTGGAGCATGTGTGACCACATTGACACAAAAAGCTTTGGATAATAGAAACACAAGGAGGGGATCAGGACTTGGGGAAAGGAGCAGTGAGGAAGAGAATGATGTATCACCTTTCTTCTAGATTTACTTTGTTCCAAAGAGATCTCAGACTGCAGAGGTTGCATGTAGTTTCAGCTGGACTGTGTCTTCTCATGTGACAGAATTTGCTTTCAATCTGCGGTTCTTCAGTAGACTTATCAATAGAGACTACAGAAAAGTCCTGTCCAGTAGAACTTTCTGTGAGAGTGGCAATATGTTCTCTCTATCGTACACAGTAACTGCTAGCCACATGTAACTGTTGATCATTTTATTTTTATTTTTAAAAAATGTTTTGTTTTTTTGTTTTGTTTTTTTAGAGAAAAAGGGAGAGGGATGAAGAGATAGAAACATTGATGAGAAAAACATCATCGATTGCCTGCCTCCTGCATGTCCCCTTCTGGGGATTGAGCCTGCAACCAGGCATGCCACCTGGAATCCAACCAGGATCTCTTGGTTCCCTGGTGGATGCTCAACCACTGAGCCACACCGGCTCAATCATTTTAAATGTGGCTACAAAGGTATTGTATTTTTAGTTTTATTTAATTTTAATTAAATTTAAGTATTTGAATAAAAATTTTTATTGATTTCAGAGAGGAAGGGGGGTAGAGAGAGAGAGAGATAGAAACATCAATGATGATGGAGAATTATTGATCAACTGCATCTTGCATGGCCCCCACTGGGAATGAACCTGAAACCCAGGCATGTGCCCTGACCTGGAATTAAATTGACACCTTCTTGCTCATAGGTCGTCGCTCAACCACTGTGCAACACCGGCTGGGCAAATTTAAGTATTAATTGCTGTATATAATCAGTTGCTGACATATTGAACAGTGCCATTTATAATATCTCCTTTTGATTGACTTCATCTCACAGCCATATGCAGAATTCAGGTGCCCTTTACAAATCCTTTGCTGAGTGATTCTAAAGTTTTATGGCAGCTCTTGTCCCAAAACCAGACAATTCAATTCCTGCCTGTATGTTCATGTTGCCTTTTGAGCTGATGCCCCAGCACTGGAGCTCAGAGCAAGTGAGTCTCTGTGGGCTCTTTAAGAGGAACCCCTGGGACTCCAGCAGCTCTCTGTCTCACTCAGTCATAATCCCTGCTGGTTTTCACAGCCAGAAGTTATGGAGACTTCTCTTTCTGGTTCTGGAATCCTAGGCTGGAGGGCATGATTTGGAGCTGGGATTCCTCATTCTTCAAAGGGAACCTCCACAGCTGAGATACCCTTCCCTATTTTTAACTGCAACAAGTAGGTGTGGGACCAGCTTGCTTGTTCCATGTCTCTGCCCTTCCTACCAGTCTTTGCACGGCTGCTTTTTTATATCCTTAGTTATAGGACTTCTGGTCAGGTAGACTTCAGGTGTTTCTCAATTATGGTGGTTCTGTAGTTTAATTGTAATTTTGATGTGATCATGGAAGAAGACAAGTACAGAATTTATCTACTCTGCAGTCCTGACCAGAAGCCTTTCCTAATTCTTCCATTGCTGCCCTTCCAAGTTTCAACCTTCTCTTGATTTCATGGCTGTAGTCTCCATTTGGAAGGTAGCTGTGCTCACCACTATACCCCAACGCTGTAGTCTCCGTTTGAGTTGATGACTGAACCAAAGTAAGCAAAGTCTTTAACAGTTTCATATCTATTTTTAATTAAATGGTTGATTCCTGGATTAGATTAACATGTATATAAGTTATTCATGACTGTCAGAAGCAAAAGCTATAGGCAGTGTTTTTCTAAAATCAACCACTAGAGGGGGCGGGCAGGCTTCTTTCACTATGGCTGGGGCCTGGCTCTTCTAGGAGGTAGCCAACCATTGCAGTCCGTTGGAATTAATTGGCCTCAGGGCCTGGTGATCCAGGCGGCTGCTTGCCATATACCATCAAGACCTGAACCATCCTTTATTTTTTTTAAACATATTTTATTGATTTTTTACAGAGAGGAAGGGAGAAGGATAGAGTTAGAAACATCGATGAGAGAGAAACATCGATTAGCTGCCTCCTGCACACCCCCTACTGGGGATATGCCCGAAACCAAGGTACATGCCCTTGACTGGAATTGAACGTGGGACCCTTCAGTCTGCAGGCCTACACTGTATTCTCTGAGCAAACCAGTTAGGGCCTAAACCATCTTTTGCTAGCTAGTGCAGTTCAAGGGAGGAATCACATTTATAATAGAAACTGTCAAAGTGCTCTTTAATTTTTATATCTGAATATCTCAATAGAGTTTTTCTCTACCATTCTTTCATAGAAAGATGATGAAAGATACTAGCCCTTAACTGGTCCAGATCTAGTAGTGCAAACTGGGGTTTTATTTATTTGGTTAAGTACCTCCATTACTAGAATCCCTGAGGGTATTGTAGGAACCATTCTTTATTTCTCATTACAACTTTATTCAGCAAAATGGTAGTATTGAGATTCAACTTGAATTCACTTTGACACTAAGTCCCGTGTCATATTTTCTTTAGCATGTTAATTCTCCAAAGCATTTGGTTCTTTAATCATTTTAATTTTTTTGCTTAAGGCATTTATTTCTCAAGAACTGCACTCTGGCTTACGGCCCAGGTCTCTTTCTTAGGTCTCTCTAAGATGTACAGCTATGACTACCAGGCATAGAGGAAGGACTTGCCTTCAAGATCCAGCCTAGGCAGGTCTGTAAATAATTTGGGGTCCCTAAAAGGACTCTTTTGTGCACAGATTACTCTTGGGATTTGCCACCATATTGGGACATAACCTCTGGGGCCAGCAAAGCTCAGAGTGGAAGCGTTGTCAGGTTTCCCTAGTATCTGGAGTGTGATTACCATGACTGCTTTCAGAGCATGGAATCTTGACTCATGTCTCCCCAGTGTTCAATAGCTGTCTCTGCCTTGAACTTCTTCTGTAAGTCAGTGCTACCCCAGCCTTTTCTTTAATTTATCTTTATACTAGAGGCCCAGTGTATGAAATTCTTGCACTGGGGTGGGGAGTGGTCCCTCAGCCTGGCCTGCACCCTCTCGCAGTCCAGGACCTCTTGCTCCATACCGCCTGCCGGCTTGTTGCTCCTTAGCGCTACTGTTACTGTACTTGCCAGCCAGCTGTGAGCTCCTGCATTGAGCATCTGCCCTCGATGGTCAGTGCGCATCATAGTGACCGGTCACTTAGGCTTTTATTATATAGACTAGGGGCCCAGTGCACGAAATTTGTGACTGAGGGGTGGGGGGTGTTCCTCAGCCCAGACTGCCCCCTCTCACATATTGGGAGCCCCCAAGGGGTATCCTACTGATGGCTTAGGCCCGCAGGGGTCTGAGCACCAGTGGAGCCGGCAAAGCAGAGGTCTGGGGGTCCCTGCCCCACCGATCGCTGGCTCTGTGGAACCCAGGCCCCTGCGATATCCGGCCTTGCCCTTGCCCAGGCCTGAGGCCTCTGGCCCAGGCCTTATGCCTGGGTAGGGCACCCTCATACCCCTCCGATCACCAACTCTGCCCTTGCCCCCTCTGATCACCAACTCCACCCTTGCCAATGCCTGAGGCCTCGGCGAAAGCCTCTGGGCTGGGCAGGGGAACTCCAGCCCCCTCTGATTGCCTGTTCTGCCCCTCGGGCCCTCCTCCTCCCCTGCCACCTGCCTGGCTAACAGGCCTGACTACCTCAGTGGTGGTACTGAGCCGGACTGGGCACTGCCATCTTGTGGCTCTGGGGGAAGCCATCTTGTGTCCATGGGGGCGGCCATTGTGTGACTATGGGCGCCAGCATCTTGTGGCCATGGGGGAGGCCATCTTTGTGATGGAGTGATGCCTAATTTGCATATTACTCTTTTATTAGATAGGATTATATAGATTTATCTTATGCCCACTTTGTCTCAGTTGTTGGGGATACAAAGATATGAATACAGTGTAACTGTTATGGTAGTGGGACTTAGTAGAGAGATACTGAAGTGTCAGAATTTGAGAATTTGTCTATAGGAGATTACAGTGGGTTTAATGTAAAGGAAGAGTTGGCCAGATGCAGGTGAGTTACTGCTATCTAAGTAGAAGGATCATGTGCTGAGGCATGGAATAGGAGGCAGCCTGATGGTTTCCTGTGTAGTGTTTGCATGGTGTTTACGGTAGTCCCATGGATAACGTTTCAAGGCATACGTTTCAAGACTCCCAGTGGGTGACTAAAACCATGTATAGTACTGAACTCTGTATATACTGTGCTTTTTCCTCCTTCACATTCTCCTTTGCCACCTTCTCTCCTGGCCCTTTAAATGAAGCTGCTTTATGGTGTTGTCCTGGGTTCTTCACTTACCCTGCACTTGGTCTCTGGGCTGTGCTAGCCACTGTGATAGTTTCACATAATTCCTTGAGAATAAATCCAGCTCTGTTTTTTTTCTTTAGTTTTAGAGCAAATTAAGATTAAAATTACATAGCCTACTTGATAGAATTTGTTATTTTTTAAAAATACCACAAACTTGGCCCTGGTCAGGTAGCTCAGCTGGTTAGAGTATCATCCCAGTACTCCAAGGTTGTGGGTTCAAACCCCAGTCAGGGTACATACAAGTATCAGTCAGTGAATGCATAAATAAGTAGAACAATAAATTGATGTTTCTCTTTTTCTCTTCAAACCAATCAGTTAATCTATAAAAGTACCACAAACTTAAATTTCAGTTAATATATGTTTTCCAAACAAGCTAAAAACCTGACAACAAACTTGAACTCTTCCCTTGCCTTCCCCCATCCTCACCAAACCTAGGCAGTTGTCAGGTTTGTTGACTGCTAGACCTGGAGGTGACCAAGAGCATTCCACATGTCCAGACTCTCTTTGCCATCCCTGCCACTATCCAAGTTCACGACTTTGTTTTCTCTAACCTGGGAGTATTACAGTGTCTTTGCCTCCATTTTCTCGGGTCTTCCAGAATTGCTTCAGTATCAGCCTGAGCATGTTAGTCCTTTCTTTGGTTGCTCTCCAGTGAGTACAGAGTAACATCCAGCCTCTTGGTAATCAGGACCCTTAGCAGTCTTGTCCCAGAAGACTCTCTGAACCTTGTGTCCCACAATTGCTCTAGGAACCTAAAGTTCCATGAATGTACTTCTGGGCATTTACTTGTGTGTTCCTGCCTTGACTGCCCATTCTGTTTATCCTTTCTGCCTAGAAAGTCCTACAGAGTCCAGTACAAGGGTCTTCTCTGTGAAGTTGTCTTCTTCAAGTTTAGAATAAATGTTTGGGGGATTATGAGGAATAGAACTGGACTACAACTTCAATAGTACTGACTACTATTCATGGAGAAATTACTGTGTAACAGTCACCGTTATGAACACAGCGAACACTAAAAACAGATGATTAAGAACATGAGCTTTGGTGGTAGAGCCCCAGCTCTGCTATTTACTAGCTGTGTAACCTTGGACAAATTATTTCCAATCTCAGCGTCAGTTAAGTCTAACAGTTAAATGTGCTTCTCTAATGGGAAGTAAGCAATAAATGGTTGTTGCTGCCACTGTAAATGGTAAGGTTTTCATCCCTCCTCACCCCTTGTGAGATAGTAAATATATCATCATGCATGTTTTACATATGATGAAACTGAGGCTTAGGGAGTCTGGGTAACTTGTACTGCTTCCCCAAACACATGACTGGGCTTTGTGGCTAATTCATCTTTTTAATCTATAGTGTCTTTAAACTCAGTAAGTATTTATTGAATTTAAAAATGTATCCGGAGCTCCAGGGTCAGATTGAGAGAAAAATTTAGAAATTGTTGCCTGCACAGTGGTAATTGAAGTTGTTCTGTTAAGTCCTGTCGCCTTTGAGAGTCCACACATTTCAACCACCCCTTCAGCAGTGAGCTACATAGTGCCATGTGACAGATGGCAGTGATCTTCAACTGTTCCTTAAATCTTTTTAAAATTTGTTTGTATTTGTCTTCTTTTCCCAACTGGTTTGTAAGCTCTTTGAGAGCAGAAGACCGTACTGTGTACTACTGTGTATATTAACTCCTGCTCCCTAAAAGTCATTTTGTTTACTAAGATAATAGGTCAAACTTGAGTAGAGTTAATCTTAATCTCAAAAAGGAATTCTCAAGCAGTAACCAACCAAGATTATTTTGTTAATCTTTACTTTCTTTTATATAAATTAAGAAAACCTTCCTTACATTTTCCAAATAAAATTTATTAAACTTTCATCTCTAATATTTGTTACATTTATTACACTCCAAGCCTCTATGACCTGTAAGATTCTAATACACATTTGTACCCTTGAGTTTCATTTTACAGTTGAGGAAGCTGAGGGCCATGTTCTGAGTGGCTCTCCCACTTGTCTTGCAAACTGTCCTCTAAACAACTTGGTAAAGAATCAAGATCCTTAGGGGTATGAGAGTTTTAAGTGCTGTGTAATCTATTTTTATTTATTTTTTGACAGAGCTGAAAAACTTCAGCTGCTGAATCACAGGCCTATGACTGCTGTTGAGATCCAGCTGGTGAGTGAAAGAGGCTGGTGTGTGTGTGTGTGTGTGTGTGTGTGTGTGTGTGTCGGGAATGGGGGTGGGTGGGTTGATTTATGGGTATGAGATGTAGAAAGGGTGATATAAAGGCCGACAATAGACATAACTTGAAAAGACTGTCAGGCCACTCCATTTTATAAATGAAATTTGATCCTAATTAGTATGGACTTAGGTAAAGTAGAAGATGAAATTTAATTCCTTCTACATGGTTTAGGCCTATGATTTGCTAACTCTTTGTCTCACCCGATGTCCTATGTGATTCTGGCCACTGCTCCTCTGTAGGGTTATTGCCAGATGTTGCATACGAACATTAGACTCGACATGACTCTGCTGGAATTCATCTCCCCCACTCCTACCCTTCACCTGCTCTTCCTGAATTTCTTTTCTTGGTTAATGGAGCATACATGCATGTTTCCACATGCTCTCTTTTTTACCCTCCTGGCTCAGTCTCCTAAGCCAGGAACCTGGAAGTCATTCTCTTCTTTTTATCACATTCAGTTAGTCCTTAGGTTCTGTTGCTTCTATCTCTTATTCTTCCTTTCCCTATTGCACTGCATTACTCTCTGTCATCGCATCTCAACTCGGCTCTTGCAGTTATCCCCTCACCATTCTCCCTGTTCCAGTCTGGTCCCTTCAGTCTATCTTCCACAGCACTATATAGTTCATTTTCTAAAACCACAGATTTGATGATCTTATTTCCCTGCATAAAACCATTCAGAGGAGCCTCATCACTTGAAAAGTCTAAATTGCAGTCACAGCATAAAGCTCAGAACTGTGGGAGGCAACTGGAGTAGAAAGCTGAGGTGGTATAAGGAGAATGTGAGAATGAGGTCCAGTGTTACAGATGAGTGGTTGCTGTATTGGCATGCTGTTTCCTTCAGTTGTACAGAGCAAAGAGCATCATTAAGCTACAAATATTAGGTAGGCCATCCAACTGCCAGTAAAAAACTTTGGCTAGAGAATTAATAAAATGAGAATAGAACTATTTCCAAAGTCAGTTTTAGAAGTATTTAGCACTTTGTCAAATTTCCTTTAGAAAAGTGTGGAAGAAAATGGCCAATAATGCCTATGATCTCTAGAATTGTTTAAAAAACAAAACAAAAAACTCTTTCCTTAAAGGGTCATGGGATATTTAATTTTTGACTAAAACTTCCTGTCTTAGTAGTGTTGCTTCTGCCTTTCACAATGTACTCAAAAGTTAGAAAAGTTCCTTCCACAAAGGGTGATTTTCTGGGTTACTGGTCTCAGGATACACAGATTTCATTTTAAACCCTCATTATTCTTATGCTTTCAACTGTGTGTATGTTGGAGATTCAACTTGGAAAAGAGAAAAAACAAACAAAACCGTAAGAAACTAATTCCTTTCCCTCTGGGTTAAAGATCACATGTCATGTCTCCTCCAACTTTAATCAGCAACATATGTTATTCATGGCTTAAGGACAGATGGAGAAGAGATGAGGAGGATTAGTGTGACCTCATCCCAGAGCCTGTAGAAAGGTCTATCATTACTTGTAAAATTAGCTGCTATTAAGAATACCTATTGTATGTCAGACGTGGTGCTAGGGGCTTTGTATATGTCGCCTTTAATGCCTCCACCATAATCTTGGCAAGTGAGTGGCTGATTTGGGTCTGTCTAATTCACAAGTCTCACTGTGTTCCTCCAAGCCGTGTACTTTTGCGTCCCCTCAGACTGTTTGTTCTCTCCTCCTTGCCTTGGTGAAAATTATGTGTGTTGTTTCCCAGTAGTTGGGCCATTTTATATCCAGAGTTTTCCCAGCCTGGGATTTGACTATAAAAGATAGCAAATCATTTACCAAGGCTTGTAGCAGTATCTCTTCTTACCAGAGCGGAATAAGAAGTTGGATTTTCACAGAGAGTGGAAACTGCAGAGGACTTGAGACTTTCCTCATTTAAAGCTTATAATTTAGAAGTAATTCTAACATTTGTTAGTATTCAGTTTTAGGGGCTGAAATTTCTCTTTTTCAATTACACCTCAGCCATGATTTGCTGCAATCCTCAGATCTGTCTGAAGAAGAGGAAGCCATCCAGCTTCTGTGACTCTGCCTCCCCTTCGACCCTCTGTTCTGAAGATAGGACAGTGAACCCATGACCTCACCGGCCATGGTCCGTCTATGCCTGTTATAATGTAGTGACTGTAAAATGTCTTGAATTATATAGAGTCTTGTGGCTTACAAAAGACTGTAGTATTTGTTCTTGTTTGGTCCTCACTATACACATTATTTTCATTTTATATTAGAGAAAATTAAAATTTACAGAGGTTGGGTGAACTGTTCCTGGCTCAAATAGCTAAAAGTGTCAGTGACTATTAGATTTTGAGATGTTCCAGGAAAGTAGGAGGTTAGACCTGACAGCTTAAAATGAGAAACAGTTCATCAGCTCAGTTTGACAGCTCCTGGACATTGCTATAACCTTTGCATATGATTAAAGACATTTATCGTTTTTGTGGACCCATCTGCAAATACTTTGGATTTTAAAATTTCATTTGCCTTTATATCCTGAATAATTTGAAACCTTTGGTATTAGAATACCAATGGTGCTTTGCACTTCTTTATTTGGGCCTGAGAATCTTGGGTTGAAAAGGAAACTTCCTGACTATAATTATCCCTGAGTATCATGTGCAAATCAAAGCTGCTCCTGGCAAATTTGGCTAAATGGAAAGCTCATCAGACCTTTTGCCAAGAACACACCTCCCTGACACCTGATCTTAGTGTTACATCTGCCAAACCCAGAGATTGGGATACAAGAAGGTGGCCTATTGAGGTTCCCTCTGATTTTCTGAAAGTGAAGGCCTCTTAGAGGTCACAAAACCAGACTCTTAAGCAGTAGACTGTATAATAGTTTGCCGTACAAGCATAGCATCTCTGAGAGAGGAAATGATAGAATCTCCTAGTGGAAGGCATGGTATTCTAGAAAGAGCTGGCATGCAAAGTCAAAAAGCTTGCCCCCACTTGCTTTGAGACCCAAGTTAAGTTTCCTTGTAACGCTGAGCATCCACTTACCTGTAAATTTGTCCTGCCATGATGTGCAGTGTTCTGGAGAAGCTCTGGGGTTAGTGACTCAGTGACAGCCCCTCACAATCTATGGGGCACTGCACAGATACTAGTGGAGGCTGTCACTCTTGTAACAGTAGTTCAGAGCTCCTTCACCCTCTCTCCTGAGGCAGGGAGTAGTTCACCATCAACTGCATATGCCAGTTATTCATAAACTTGGAGACATTCTTCTCAAATGGAAATCATCTTTTCTCAGGATTAAATCAGATTGGATGTATCCCTCCTTCCTCTTCCTTCATTCTTTGGAGGCAGTCTATGTTAGTCCTTTTACAGACCCCAATTTTGCATGTCTGATTTTAAAAATGGGCTTTGGAGATTGTTTCCTGTTCAGTTAAGAAGTTACATTTTATTGAGCCTTTGAATCATTAGACAATGGACATTTTATTTCACAGTGTGATGGAAATTAGCTGCATTGGTTCACTTGGTATCTCCCCTACCCTAGACACCCGGGGTTATTCTCTAGTTGTGGAAACATTTTTGGACTAAGATGAATGAAGAGACTAATGTTTTATAAGGAGTTTGCAGTATGATCTTGGATGTGTCACCGGACATCTTTTGTTTCTATACTATTATTCGTAAAGTGAGACAGTGGACTGATTTCAGGATTGTAAGTCTAGCTTGCCATCTTTAATCTGCCGGATTTCTTTCTAGAATTCCTTTTGGTCTTACTTGCCAGATGTCAGATATTGCCGTGGGAAATGCTATAGAATAGGACCCTGGACACCTTTAGCTGGAAAAGTTGTTTGCAATAGACAGCTAATGCCAACCAAGTAAATGAGCTTAAACAATGTGACTGCCTGCATACTTTTAAAAGGGAGCTGACTATATGTTATGTTTGTATTCGATGACATATTGAGAATTAGAGGTAAGGCTTAGAAATTGGCTCATGATTGTGGGTGTCAGCTGTGTGGGAAGCCAGGCTGTAAGTAGACCTTTGATGAGGCAGTGTGGGGTTATTTCCAGCATCACTCATCAGATTCCTGCTCTGCATTCTCAGGAGGAGACTAAGGCCCAGTGGTGTGTGTTCGAGTTGATAGGTCTGGCTTGGATTTCTAGTTTGCCCTTTGCCAGGATAGTTGTGAGGGTTAAAAGGAATAATGGATATACTAGTAAAGTGTAAGGTGCAGCACCAGGCACATAGCTTCCTAAAGAGCTGTTCTTAGATGGTGGGGTTAATGAGTATTAGAAAAAGTATATAAACCATTTGGCACCACTGATGAGGCAGTATGGGATTGTTTTCCAATGACACTCATCAGATTCCTGATGAGTCATCAGATGAATTGTTGCTACAGTTTGTAAGTTACAGTTGAACTTGCGAAATACAAAAATATATAAAGCACCATGCACTCCCCAGAGGTGAGCTTTTCTTTGCATATACAACATATTCACATGTGTATATAGGGATAGAACTATTAGGATTTTCTTTTTCTTTCAAGAAAAATACTAACCTGCAACTCTCCTTTTTCACTGACCCATTTTGAGCACTAGCACTGGCTTACCCTGAAATTTGAGCTAGCTTTTCCCTCCTGTGGAGCCAGGGTGGAGAGGACCCAGAGACCTGAGGTGGCTCTGGACCGGCCCTGAGCTCTGTGTTAAGAGGCTGGGCTGGGAATGACATGGGGTGGCTCAGTCTAGGAGGCTCATTTGTAACCCTGGAGGTTTCTTCCTTCTGCAGATGGTCGAAGAGAGTGAAGAACGGCTCACAGAGGAGCAGATCGAAGCGCTCCTCCACACGGTCACAAGCATTCTGCCTGCAGGGCCAGAGGCTGAGCAGAAGAAAACTACCGGCTATGATGTGAATATGGATGAAGAGGACCCGGCATAGAAGAGCACAACTGGGCCAAGCATCTCATGAAGTTGAAAGGCCAGCAGCTGTTTTTCAGACATAGAAGACTGTTTGTTTAGTTTTACCCTCTATCCCAACAGACCTGATTTCATGGTTAGTTAGTTGGGTAAATCACAAAAATAAGCCTTTCTCAAAAATAAGCTGAAGAGAGAAATAACTTTGCATCCGGGAGAAGAAACATGATGAAGACAGGCTGAAGTTGTCAGGGCAGAGAGCTAAAGAAAGGAGGGCCTAGTTAAAGAGGACAAGGACTGGGGAACCCTCTGTGGGAAAAATGTTTCTTTTGTGGCCTTTGCCACAATTGTAGGAAAGTCCTTTATATGCCTCTAGTACAATACTTTCGTTGCCTGTGATGGGCTGTCCTACTAATTGGCTTCATCTACTTCCTTAGGGACTTCCCAAGCAGGGGCGCAGAGTGACGTTGGGATGAGAACCGAGCTAGAATCCAGTTAGATGGCTTATCACTCCTAGAGTAGCTCTAGGTTAAAGTGAGCCGCTGAAGTTGGCTCACTTTGGGGGAATCTTTTCCTCGAAAACAGCAGAGATAAGAAAAGAACAGGTCTGCCAACCCTTCATCAGGTCTAAAGGCCCTTTTCCTCAATGACATGGGCTTTGTTTACTGGCCCACTATTTAGTCTTAAATGTTCGGGCACAGCTCATTCCAACTGTTCAAACTGAATGGCAATAGAAATTCAATGTTGGTTACCTTTCTGAGTGCCCTGGGCAGGTGCCTCCTTGGAGACCAAGTGAGCTTCATATGTGCAACAGGCAAATTATTTGCATCTTTAAAAAGGGTACCATTATGTACTCTGTTCATAGAATGTGTAAGAAATAGAGGTTGATTAATGAGAATTTGAATTTATTGGCTATTACAGGGTTTCAGTTTTAAATTTTTTAAAATATTTTGATAATTATGTGAAGAGCTTGTTAATATTCAAGTATTAGAGAGTTTAGTACCTACCAGATATAAAGTTGCTTTTGGTCCTAGAAATATTGAAAACAAATCTAATTTCCCACATTCATTCTTCTCCCTATTTGGGGAAGAAAATGGCTATAGACATTAATTTTCCAAATTGGCACTCATCTGTTGTAAGATTACATATTTTCAATGCTGCTCTTAATTGGAATTCTTCCCATTCCCTGTGATTTCTAGGTTTTTATTTTCTTTACCTCCTTCCCTCTCCCAGTTGTAATTGTGCCAATCTTAACCTTATCGTCTAAGGATCAGGGAGATATGCTTACAGGCAACATTAAATGTACAGGATATTTATTTTTAAATCTTCCTTGAGTATTGGGAATTTTACCAGGGGCTGTTTTTGCTGGTCAAGGCATACATGTGCTTATGTATTGTTTCATCTTAACCATGAATGTTTAGATTCTTTTGCTTGATGGATTTAAGACTTAATCCATTTAATAATAAATTGTTTCCAGGTGACTGCCAACTTGTTTTTTTTTTTTTTTTTATCTTTATTGTTCAGATTATTACAGTTGTTCCTCTTTTTTCCCCCATAGCTCCCCTCCTCCCATTTCCCACCCCAACCTCTGTCCTTGCCCCCCC